>QNQO01004626.1:0-22066 GCA_003290165.1 Berberis thunbergii | reverse complement strand
CACAAAGTTGTCGTCTCGTGAAGCACAAACCGAACTTGTTGTTGAGTCAAACATGTTCCCATTTTTCATTATTATGGTGCCACATGAGGTTAGTATTAAAATGGAGTTCATTTCATCAACTCAATCAATTTTATTCAAGGATTGCACCCAAATTGGCTTTCAATTGAGCCTACAACGTACAAACGAGTTTTCCTTTTTCCTTAAGTCACACCAAACTTGTTTGTTGAGTCCAAACATGTTCCATTTGTTCGTTATTATTTTTCCACGTGAGGTTAGGATTCAAAACGGAGGTCTATTTGGTCACTAAAATGCTTGTATTCTCACGATTGGCAACCCAAATTCGGTCCAATTGAGCCTACAACGTACAAATGAGTTCCTTCTTCGTTAAGCACAACCGGACTTGTTTGTTGTGTCAAACATGTTCCATTTGTTGTTATTATGGTGCAACGCAATTTAGGTTCAAACGGAGGTCGTTTAGTCACTCAAATCCTTGTATTCTCGAATTACACCCAAATTGGATTCCAATTGAGCCTAACAACGTCAAACGATTTTCCTTAATCGTTAAGCACATCCGAACTTGTTTGTTCAGTCAAACATGTTCATTTGTCGTTATTATGGTGCCACGTGTGCTTAGGATTCAAACGGAGGTCATTTTGGTCACTCAAATCCATTTATTCTCGATTGCACCCAATTGGCCTTCAATTGAGCCTACAACGTACAAACGAGTTTTCCTTTTTCATTAAGCTCAACCGAACTTGTTTGTTTTGTCAAACATGTTCCATTTGTCTTTATTATGGTGCCACGTGAGGTTAGGATTCAAACGGAGGTCATTTGGTCACTAAAATCCCTGTATTCTCTGATTGCACCCAAATTGGCCTCCAATTGAGCTAAAACGTACAAACAAGTTTTCCTTCTTCGTTAAGCACAAATGAACATGTTTGTTGAGTCAAATATGTTTCATTTATCGTTATTATTGTGCCACGTGCGGTTAGGATTCAAACGGAGGTCATTTGGTCACTCAAATCATTGTATTATCGGATTGCACCCAAATTGGCCTCCAATTGAGCCTAAAACGTACAAACGAGTTGTCGTTCTTCGTGAAGCACAACCGAACTTGTTTGTTGAGTCAAACATGTTCCATTTTTCATTATTATGGTGCCACATGAGGTTAGTATTAAAATGGAGTTCATTTCATCACTCAAATCATTTTATTTCAGGATTGCACCCAAATTGGCTTTCAATTGAGCCTACAACGTACAAACGAGTTTTCCTTTTTCGTTAAGCACAACCAAACTTGTTTGTTGAGTCAAACATGTTCCATTTGTCGTTATTATTTTTCCACGTGAGGTTAGGATTAAAACGGAGGTCATTTGGTCACTAAAATGCTTGTATTCTCAGATTGCACCCAAATTCGCGTCCAATTGAGCCTACAACGTACAAATGAGTTTCCTTCTTCGTTAAGCACAACCGGACTTGTTTGTTGTGTCAAACATGTTCCATTTGTTGTTATTATGGTGCCACGCAAATTTAGGATTCAAACGGAGGTCGTTTAGTCACTCAAATCCTTGTATTCTCGAATTACACCCAAATTGGATTCCAATTGAGCCTACAACGTACAAACGATTTTCCTTAATCGTTAAGCACACATCCGAACTTGTTTGTTCAGTCAAACATGTTCCATTTGTCGTTATTATGGTGCCACGTGTGCTTAGGATTCAAACGGAGGTCATTTTGTCACTCAAATCCATGTATTCTCGGATTGCACCCAAATTGGCCTCCAATTGAGCCTACAACGTACAAACGAGTTTTTCTTCTTCGTTTAGCACAACCGAACTTGTTTGTTTTGTCAAACATGTTCCATTTGTCTTTATTATGGTGCCACGTGAGTTTAGGATTCAAAGGGAGGTTATTTGATCACTAAAATCCCTGTATTCTCAGATTGCACCCAAATTGGCCTCCAATTTAGCCTAAAACGTACAAACAAGTTTTTCTTCTTCGTTAAGCAAAAATGAACATGTTTGTTCATTCAAACGTGTTTCATTTATCGTTATTATGGTACCACGTGAGGTGAGGATTCAAACGGAGGTCATTTGGTCACTCAAATCCTTGTATTCTCGAATTGCACCCAAATAAGCCTCCAATTGAGCCGAAAACGTGCAAACGAGTTTTCCTTCTTCGTGAAGCACAACCGAACTTGTTTGTTGAGTAAAAATGTTCAATTTTTCATTATTATGGTGCCACATGAGGTTAGTATTCTAACGGAGGTCATTTGGTCACTCAAATCCATTTATTCTCGGATTGCACCCGAATTGGCCTTCAATTGAGCCTACAACGTACAAACGAGTTTTCCTTTTTCATTAAGCTCAACCGAACTTGTTTGTTTTGTCAAACATGTTCCATTTGTCTTTATTATGGTGCCACGTGAGGTTAGGATTCAAACGGAGGTCATTTGGTCACTAAAATCCCTGTATTCTCTGATTGCACCCAAATTGGCCTCCAATTGAGCTAAAACGTACAAACAAGTTTTCCTTCTTCGTTAAGCACAAATGAACATGTTTGTTGAGTCAAATATGTTTCATTTATCGTTATTATTGTGCCACGTGCGGTTAGGATTCAAACGGAGGTCATTTGGTCACTCAAATCATTGTATTATCGATTGCACCCAAATTGGCCTCCAATTGAGCCTAAAACGTACAAACGAGTTGTCGTTCTTCGTGAAGCACAACCGAACTTGTTTGTTGAGTCAAACATGTTCCATTTTTCATTATTATGGTGCCACATGAGGTTAGTATTAAAATGGAGTTCATTTCATCACTCAAATCATTTTATTCAGGATTGCACCCAAATTGGCTTTCAATTGAGCCTACAACGTACAAACGAGTTTTCCTTTTTCGTTAAGCACAACCAAACTTGTTTGTTGAGTCAAACATGTTCCATTTTTCGTTATTATTTTTCCACGTGAGGTTAGGATTAAAACGGAGGTCATTTGGTCACTAAAATGCTTGTATTCTCAGATTGCACCCAAATTCGCGTCCAATTGAGCCTACAACGTACAAATGAGTTTCCTTCTTCGTTAAGCACAACCGGACTTGTTTGTTGTGTCAAACATGTTCCATTTGTTGTTATTATGGTGCCACGCAAATTTAGGATTCAAACGGAGGTCGTTTAGTCACTCAAATCCTTGTATTCTCGAATTACACCCAAATTGGATTCCAATTGAGCCTAAAACGTGCAAACGAGTTTTCCTTCTTCGTGAAGCACAACCGAACTTGTTTGTTGAGTCAAAAATGTTCAATTTTCATTATTATGGTGCCACATGAGGTTAGTATTCTAACGGAGGTCATTTGGTCACTCAAATCCATTTATTCTCGGATTGCACCCAAATTGGCCTTCAATTGAGCCTACAACGTACAAACGAGTTTTCCTTTTTCATTAAGCTCAACCGAACTTGTTTGTTTTGTCAAACATGTTCCATTTGTCTTTATTATGGTGCCACGTGAGTTAGGATTCAAACGGAGGTCATTTGGTCACTAAAATCCCTGTATTCTCTTATTGCACCCAAATTGGCTCCAATTGAGCTAAAACGTACAAACAAGTTTTCCTTCTTCGTTAAGCACAAATGAACATGTTTGTTGAGTCAAATATGTTTCATTTATCGTTATTATGTGCCACGTGCGGTTAGGATTCAAACGGAGGTCATTTGGTCACTCAAATCATTGTATTATCGGATTGCACCCAAATTGGCCTCCAATTGAGCCTAAAACGTACAAACGAGTTGTCGTTCTTCGTGAAGCACAACCGAAATTGTTTGTTGAGTCAAACATGTTCCATTTTTCATTATTATGGTGCCACATGAGGTTAGTATTAAAATGGAGTTCATTTCATCACTCAAATCATTTTATTCAGGATTGCACCCAAATTGGCTTTCAATTGAGCCTACAACGTACAAACGAGTTTTCCTTTTTCGTTAAGCACAACCAAACTTGTTTGTTGAGTCAAACATGTTCCATTTTCGTTATTATTTTTCCACGTGAGGTTAGGATTCAAACGGAGGTCATTTGGTCACTAAAATGCTTGTATTCTCAGATTGCACCCAAATTCGCGTCCAATTGAGCCTACAACGTACAAATGAGTTTCCTTCTTCGTTAAGCACAACCGGACTTGTTTGTTGTGTCAAACATGTTCCATTTGTTGTTATTATGGTGCCACGCAAATTTAGGATTCAAACGGAGGTCGTTTAGTCACTCAAATCCTTGTATTCTCGAATTACACCCAAATTGGATTCCAATTGAGCCTACAACGTACAAACGATTTTCCTTAATCGTTAAGCACACATCCGAACTTGTTTGTTCAGTCAAACATGTTCCATTTGTCGTTATTATGGTGCCACGTGTGCTTAGGATTCAAACGGAGGTCATTTTGTCACTCAAATCCATGTATTCTCGGATTGCACCCAAATTGGCCTCCAATTGAGCCTACAACGTACAAACGAGTTTTTCTTCTTCGTTTAGCACAACCGAACTTGTTTGTTTTGTCAAACATGTTCCATTTGTCTTTATTATGGTGCCACGTGAGTTTAGGATTCAAAGGGAGGTTATTTGGTCACTAAAATCCCTGTATTCTCAGATTGCACCCAAATTGGCCTCCAATTTAGCCTAAAACGTACAAACAAGTTTTTCTTCTTCGTTAAGCAAAAATGAACATGTTTGTTGAGTCAAACATGTTTCATTTATCGTTATTATGGTACCACGTGAGGTGAGGATTCAAACGGAGGTCATTTGGTCACTCAAATCCTTGTATTCTCGAATTGCACCCAAATAAGCCTCCAATTGAGCCGAAAACGTGCAAACGAGTTTTCCTTCTTCGTGAAGCACAACCGAACTTGTTTGTTGAGTCAAAAATGTTCAATTTTTCATTATTATGGTGCCACATGAGGTTAGTATTCTAACGGAGGTCATTTGGTCACTCAAATCCATTTATTCTCGGATTGCACCCGAATTGGCCTTCAATTGAGCCTACAACGTACAAACGAGTTTTCCTTTTTCATTAAGCTCAACCGAACTTGTTTGTTTTGTCAAACATGTTCCATTTGTCTTTATTATGGTGCCACGTGAGGTTAGGATTCAAACGGAGGTCATTTGGTCACTAAAATCCCTGTATTCTCTGATTGCACCCAAATTGGCCTCCAATTGAGCTAAAACGTACAAACAAGTTTTCCTTCTTCGTTAAGCACAAATGAACATGTTTGTTGAGTCAAATATGTTTCATTTATCGTTATTATTGTGCCACGTGCGGTTAGGATTCAAACGGAGGTCATTTGGTCACTCAAATCATTGTATTATCGGATTGCACCCAAATTGGCCTCCAATTGAGCCTAAAACGTACAAACGAGTTGTCGTTCTTCGTGAAGCACAACCGAAATTGTTTGTTGAGTCAAACATGTTCCATTTTTCATTATTATGGTGCCACATGAGGTTAGTATTAAAATGGAGTTCATTTCATCACTCAAATCATTTTATTCAGGATTGCACCCAAATTGGCTTTCAATTGAGCCTACAACGTACAAACGAGTTTTCCTTTTTCGTTAAGCACAACCAAACTTGTTTGTTGAGTCAAACATGTTCCATTTGTCGTTATTATTTTTCCACGTGAGGTTAGGATTCAAACGGAGGTCATTTGGTCACTAAAATGCTTGTATTCTCAGATTGCACCCAAATTCGCGTCCAATTGAGCCTACAACGTACAAATGAGTTTCCTTCTTCGTTAAGCACAACCGGACTTGTTTGTTGTGTCAAACATGTTCCATTTGTTGTTATTATGGTGCCACGCAAATTTAGGATTCAAACGGAGGTCGTTTAGTCACTCAAATCCTTGTATTCTCGAATTACACCCAAATTGGATTCCAATTGAGCCTACAACGTACAAACGATTTTCCTTATCGTTAAGCACACATCCGAACTTGTTTGTTCAGTCAAACATGTTCCATTTGTCGTTATTATGGTGCCACGTGTGCTTAGGATTCAAACGGAGGTCATTTTGTCATTCAAATCCATGTATTCTCGGATTGCACCCAAATTGGCCTCCAATTGAGCCTACAACGTACAAACGAGTTTTTCTTCTTCGTTTAGCACAACCGAACTTGTTTGTTTTATCAAACATGTTCCATTTGTCTTTATTATGGTGCCACGTGAGTTTAGGATTCAAAGGGAGGTTATTTGATGACTAAAATCCCTGTATTCTCAGATTGCACCCAAATTGGCCTCCAATTTAGCCTAAAACGTACAAACAAGTTTTTCTTCTTCGTTAAGCAAAAATGAACATGTTTGTTGAGTCAAACATGTTTCATTTATCGTTATTATGGTACCACGTGAGGTGAGGATTCAAACGGAGGTCATTTGGTCACTCAAATCCTTGTATTCTCGAATTGCACCCAAATAAGCCTCCAATTGAGCCGAAAACGTGCAAACGAGTTTTCCTTCTTCGTGAAGCACAACCGAACTTGTTTGTTGAGTCAAAAATGTTCAATTTTTCATTATTATGGTGCCACATGAGGTTAGTATTCTAACGGAGGTCATTTGGTCACTCAAATCCATTTATTCTCGGATTGCACCCGAATTGGCCTTCAATTGAGCCTACAACGTACAAACGAGTTTTCCTTTTTCATTAAGCTCAACCGAACTTGTTTGTTTTGTCAAACATGTTCCATTTGTCTTTATTATGGTGCCACGTGAGGTTAGGATTCAAACGGAGGTCATTTGGTCACTAAAATCCCTGTATTCTCTGATTGCACCCAAATTGGCCTCCAATTGAGCTAAAACGTACAAACAAGTTTTCCTTCTTCGTTAAGCACAAATGAACATGTTTGTTGAGTCAAATATGTTTCATTTATCGTTATTATTGTGCCACGTGCGGTTAGGATTCAAACGGAGGTCATTTGGTCACTCAAATCATTGTATTATCGGATTGCACCCAAATTGGCCTCCAATTGAGCCTAAAACGTACAAACGAGTTGTCGTTCTTCGTGAAGCACAACCGAACTTGTTTGTTGAGTCAAACATGTTCCATTTTTCATTATTATGGTGCCACATGAGGTTAGTATTAAAATGGAGTTCATTTCATCACTCAAATCATTTTATTCAAGGATTGCACCCAAATTGGCTTTCAATTGAGCCTACAACGTACAAACGAGTTTTCCTTTTTCGTTAAGCACAACCAAACTTGTTTGTTGAGTCAAACATGTTCCATTTGTCGTTATTATTTTTCCACGTGAGGTTAGGATTAAAACGGAGGTCATTTGGTCACTAAAATGCTTGTATTCTCAGATTGCACCCAAATTCGCGTCCAATTGAGCCTACAACGTACAAATGAGTTTCCTTCTTCGTTAAGCACAACCGGACTTTTTGTTGTGTCAAACATGTTCCATTTGTTGTTATTATGGTGCCACGCAAATTTAGGATTCAAACGGAGGTCGTTTAGTCACTCTAATCCTTGTATTCTCGAATTACACCCAAATTGGATTCCAATTGAGCCTACAACGTACAAACGATTTTCCTTATCGTTAAGCACACATCCGAACTTGTTTGTTGAGTCAAACATGTTCCATTTGTCGTTATTATGGTGCCACGTGTGCTTAGGATTCAAACGGAGGTCATTTTGTCATTCAAATCCATGTATTCTCGGATTGCACCCAAATTGGCCTCCAATTGAGCCTACAACGTACAAACGAGTTTTTCTTCTTCGTTTAGCACAACCGAACTTGTTTGTTTTATCAAACATGTTCCATTTGTCTTTATTATGGTGCCACGTGAGTTTAGGATTCAAAGGGAGGTTATTTGATGACTAAAATCCCTGTATTCTCAGATTGCACTCAAATTGGCCTCCAATTTAGCCTAAAACGTACAAACAAGTTTTTCTTCTTCGTTAAGCAAAAATGAACATGTTTGTTGAGTCAAACATGTTTCATTTATCGTTATTATGGTACCACGTGAGGTGAGGATTCAAACGGAGGTCATTTGGTCACTCAAATCCTTGTATTCTCGAATTGCACCCAAATAAGCCTCCAATTGAGCCGAAAACGTGCAAACGAGTTTTCCTTCTTCGTGAAGCACAACCGAACTTGTTTGTTGAGTCAAAAATGTTCAATTTTTCATTATTATGGTGCCACATGAGGTTAGTATTCTAACGGAGGTCATTTGGTCACTCAAATCCATTTATTCTCGGATTGCACCCGAATTGGCCTTCAATTGAGCCTACAACGTACAAACGAGTTTTCCTTTTTCATTAAGCTCAACCGAACTTGTTTGTTTTGTCAAACATGTTCCATTTGTCTTTATTATGGTGCCACGTGAGGTTAGGATTCAAACGGAGGTCATTTGGTCACTAAAATCCCTGTATTCTCTGATTGCACCCAAATTGGCCTCCAATTGAGCTAAAACGTACAAACAAGTTTTCCTTCTTCGTTAAGCACAAATGAACATGTTTGTTGAGTCAAATATGTTTCATTTATCGTTATTATTGTGCCACGTGCGGTTAGGATTCAAACGGAGGTCATTTGGTCACTCAAATCATTGTATTATCGGATTGCACCCAAATTGGCCTCCAATTGAGCCTAAAACGTACAAACGAGTTGTCGTTCTTCGTGAAGCACAACCGAACTTGTTTGTTGAGTCAAACATGTTCCATTTTTCATTATTATGGTGCCACATGAGGTTAGTATTAAAATGGAGTTCATTTCATCACTCAAATCATTTTATTCAGGATTGCACCCAAATTGGCTTTCAATTGAGCCTACAACGTACAAACGAGTTTTCCTTTTTCGTTAAGCACAACCAAACTTGTTTGTTGAGTCAAACATGTTCCATTTTTCGTTATTATTTTTCCACGTGAGGTTAGGATTCAAACGGAGGTCATTTGGTCACTAAAATGCTTGTATTCTCAGATTGCACCCAAATTCGCGTCCAATTGAGCCTACAACGTACAAATGAGTTTCCTTCTTCGTTAAGCACAACCGGACTTGTTTGTTGTGTCAAACATGTTCCATTTGTTGTTATTATGGTGCCACGCAAATTTAGGATTCAAACGGAGGTCGTTTAGTCACTCAAATCCTTGTATTCTCGAATTACACCCAAATTGGATTCCAATTGAGCCTACAACGTACAAACGATTTTCCTTATTCGTTAAGCACACATCCGAACTTGTTTGTTCAGTCAAACATGTTCCATTTGTCGTTATTATGGTGCCACGTGTGCTTAGGATTCAAACGGAGGTCATTTTGTCATTCAAATCCATGTATTCTCGGATTGCACCCAAATTGGCCTCCAATTGAGCCTACAACGTACAAACGAGTTTTTCTTCTTCGTTTAGCACAACCGAACTTGTTTGTTTTATCAAACATGTTCCATTTGTCTTTATTATGGTGCCACGTGAGTTTAGGATTCAAAGGGAGGTTATTTGATGACTAAAATCCCTGTATTCTCAGATTGCACTCAAATTGGCCTCCAATTTAGCCTAAAACGTACAAACAAGTTTTTCTTCTTCGTTAAGCAAAAATGAACATGTTTGTTGAGTCAAACATGTTTCATTTATCGTTATTATGGTACCACGTGAGGTGAGGATTCAAACGGAGGTCATTTGGTCACTCAAATCCTTGTATTCTCGAATTGCACCCAAATAAGCCTCCAATTGAGCCGAAAACGTGCAAACGAGTTTTCCTTCTTCGTGAAGCACAACCGAACTTGTTTGTTGAGTCAAAAATGTTCAATTTTTCATTATTATGGTGCCACATGAGGTTAGTATTCTAACGGAGGTCATTTGGTCACTCAAATCCATTTATTCTCGGATTGCACCCGAATTGGCCTTCAATTGAGCCTACAACGTACAAACGAGTTTTCCTTTTTCATTAAGCTCAACCGAACTTGTTTGTTTTGTCAAACATGTTCCATTTGTCTTTATTATGGTGCCACGTGAGGTTAGGATTCAAACGGAGGTCATTTGGTCACTAAAATCCCTGTATTCTCTGATTGCACCCAAATTGGCCTCCAATTGAGCTAAAACGTACAAACAAGTTTTCCTTCTTCGTTAAGCACAAATGAACATGTTTGTTGAGTCAAATATGTTTCATTTATCGTTATTATTGTGCCACGTGCGGTTAGGATTCAAACGGAGGTCATTTGGTCACTCAAATCATTGTATTATCGGATTGCACCCAAATTGGCCTCCAATTGAGCCTAAAACGTACAAACGAGTTGTCGTTCTTCGTGAAGCACAACCGAACTTGTTTGTTGAGTCAAACATGTTCCATTTTTCATTATTATGGTGCCACATGAGGTTAGTATTAAAATGGAGTTCATTTCATCACTCAAATCATTTTATTCAGGATTGCACCCAAATTGGCTTTCAATTGAGCCTACAACGTACAAACGAGTTTTCCTTTTTCGTTAAGCACAACCAAACTTGTTTGTTGAGTCAAACATGTTCCATTTTTCGTTATTATTTTTCCACGTGAGGTTAGGATTCAAACGGAGGTCATTTGGTCACTAAAATGCTTGTATTCTCAGATTGCACCCAAATTCGCGTCCAATTGAGCCTACAACGTACAAATGAGTTTCCTTCTTCGTTAAGCACAACCGGACTTGTTTGTTGTGTCAAACATGTTCCATTTGTTGTTATTATGGTGCCACGCAAATTTAGGATTCAAACGGAGGTCGTTTAGTCACTCAAATCCTTGTATTCTCGAATTACACCCAAATTGGATTCCATTTGAGCCTACAACGTACAAACGATTTTCCTTATTCGTTAAGCACACATCCGAACTTGTTTGTTCAGTCAAACATGTTCCATTTGTCGTTATTATGGTGCCACATGAGTTTAGGATTCAAAGGGAGGTTATTTGATCACTAAAATCCCTGTATTCTCAGATTGCACCCAAATTGGCCTCCAATTTAGCCTAAAACGTACATACAAGTTTTTCTTATTCGTTAAGCAAAAATGAACATGTTTGTTGAGTCAAATATGTTTAATTTATCGTTATTATGGTACCACGTGAGGTGAGGATTCAAACGGAGGTCATTTGGTCACTCAAATCTTTGTATTCTCGAATTGCACCCAAATAAGCCTCCAATTGAGCCGAAAACGTGCAAACGAGTTTTCCTTCTTCGTGAAGCACAACCGAACTTGTTTGTTGAGTCAAAAATGTTCAATTTTTCATTATTATGGTGCCACATGATGTTAGTATTATTACGGATGTCATTTGGTCACTCAAATCCATTTATTCTCGGATTGCACCCGAATTGGCCTTCAATTGAGCCTACAACGTACAAACGAGTTTTCCTTTTTCATTAAGCTCAACCGAACTTGTTTGTTTTGTCAAACATGTTCCATTTGTCTTTATTATGGTGCCACGTGAGGTTAGGATTCAAACGGAGGTCATTTGGTCACTAAAATCCCTGTATTCTCTGATTGCACCCAAATTGGCCTCCAATTGAGCTAAAACGTACAAACAAGTTTTCCTTCTTCGTTAAGCACAAATGAACATGTTTGTTGAGTCAAATATGTTTCATTTATCGTTATTATTGTGCCACGTGCGGTTAGGATTCAAACGGAGGTCATTTGGTCACTCAAATCATTGTATTATCAGATTGCACCCAAATTGGCCTCCAATTGAGCCTAAAACGTACAAACGAGTTGTCGTTCTTCGTGAAGCACAACCGAAATTGTTTGTTGAGTCAAACATGTTCCATTTTTCATTATTATAGTGCCACATGAGGTTAGTATTAAAATGGAGTTCATTTCATCACTCAAATCATTTTATTCAGGATTGCACCCAAATTGGCTTTCAATTGAGCCTACAACGTACAAACGAGTTTTCCTTTTTCGTTAAGCACAACCAAACTTGTTTGTTGAGTCAAACATGTTCCATTTTTCGTTATTATTTTTCCACGTGAGGTTAGGATTCAAACGGAGGTCATTTGGTCACTAAAATGCTTGTATTCTCAGATTGCACCCAAATTCGCGTCCAATTGAGCCTACAACGTACAAATGAGTTTCCTTCTTCGTTAAGCACAACCGGACTTGTTTGTTGTGTCAAACATGTTCCATTTGTTGTTATTATGGTGCCACGCAAATTTAGGATTCAAACGGAGGTCGTTTAGTCACTCAAATCCTTGTATTCTCGAATTACACCCAAATTGGATTCCAATTGAGCCTACAACGTACAAACGATTTTCCTTATTCGTTAAGCACACATCCGAACTTGTTTGTTCAGTCAAACATGTTCCATTTGTCGTTATTATGGTGCCACGTGTGCTTAGGATTCAAACGGAGGTCATTTTGTCATTCAAATCCATGTATTCTCGGATTGCACCCAAATTGGCCTCCAATTGAGCCTACAACGTACAAACGAGTTTTTCTTCTTCGTTTAGCACAACCGAACTTGTTTGTTTTATCAAACATGTTCCATTTGTCTTTATTATGGTGCCACGTGAGTTTAGGATTCAAAGGGAGGTTATTTGATGACTAAAATCCCTGTATTCTCAGATTGCACTCAAATTGGCCTCCAATTTAGCCTAAAACGTACAAACAAGTTTTTCTTCTTCGTTAAGCAAAAATGAACATGTTTGTTGAGTCAAACATGTTTCATTTATCGTTATTATGGTACCACGTGAGGTGAGGATTCAAACGGAGGTCATTTGGTCACTCAAATCCTTGTATTCTCGAATTGCACCCAAATAAGCCTCCAATTGAGCCGAAAACGTGCAAACGAGTTTTCCTTCTTCGTGAAGCACAACCGAACTTGTTTGTTGAGTCAAAAATGTTCAATTTTTCATTATTATGGTGCCACATGAGGTTAGTATTCTAACGGAGGTCATTTGGTCACTCAAATCCATTTATTCTCGGATTGCACCCGAATTGGCCTTCAATTGAGCCTACAACGTACAAACGAGTTTTCCTTTTTCATTAAGCTCAACCGAACTTGTTTGTTTTGTCAAACATGTTCCATTTGTCTTTATTATGGTGCCACGTGAGGTTAGGATTCAAACGGAGGTCATTTGGTCACTAAAATCCCTGTATTCTCTGATTGCACCCAAATTGGCCTCCAATTGAGCTAAAACGTACAAACAAGTTTTCCTTCTTCGTTAAGCACAAATGAACATGTTTGTTGAGTCAAATATGTTTCATTTATCGTTATTATTGTGCCACGTGCGGTTAGGATTCAAACGGAGGTCATTTGGTCACTCAAATCATTGTATTATCGGATTGCACCCAAATTGGCCTCCAATTGAGCCTAAAACGTACAAACGAGTTGTCGTTCTTCGTGAAGCACAACCGAACTTGTTTGTTGAGTCAAACATGTTCCATTTTTCATTATTATGGTGCCACATGAGGTTAGTATTAAAATGGAGTTCATTTCATCACTCAAATCATTTTATTCAGGATTGCACCCAAATTGGCTTTCAATTGAGCCTACAACGTACAAACGAGTTTTCCTTTTTCGTTAAGCACAACCAAACTTGTTTGTTGAGTCAAACATGTTCCATTTTTCGTTATTATTTTTCCACGTGAGGTTAGGATTCAAACGGAGGTCATTTGGTCACTAAAATGCTTGTATTCTCAGATTGCACCCAAATTCGCGTCCAATTGAGCCTACAACGTACAAATGAGTTTCCTTCTTCGTTAAGCACAACCGGACTTGTTTGTTGTGTCAAACATGTTCCATTTGTTGTTATTATGGTGCCACGCAAATTTAGGATTCAAACGGAGGTCGTTTAGTCACTCAAATCCTTGTATTCTCGAATTACACCCAAATTGGATTCCATTTGAGCCTACAACGTACAAACGATTTTCCTTATTCGTTAAGCACACATCCGAACTTGTTTGTTCAGTCAAACATGTTCCATTTGTCGTTATTATGGTGCCACATGAGTTTAGGATTCAAAGGGAGGTTATTTGATCACTAAAATCCCTGTATTCTCAGATTGCACCCAAATTGGCCTCCAATTTAGCCTAAAACGTACATACAAGTTTTTCTTATTCGTTAAGCAAAAATGAACATGTTTGTTGAGTCAAACATGTTTAATTTATCGTTATTATGGTACCACGTGAGGTGAGGATTCAAACGGAGGTCATTTGGTCACTCAAATCTTTGTATTCTCGAATTGCACCCAAATAAGCCTCCAATTGAGCCGAAAACGTGCAAACGAGTTTTCCTTCTTCGTGAAGCACAACCGAACTTGTTTGTTGAGTCAAAAATGTTCAATTTTTCATTATTATGGTGCCACATGAGGTTAGTATTCTAACGGAGGTCATTTGGTCACTCAAATCCATTTATTCTCGGATTGCACCCGAATTGGCCTTCAATTGAGCCTACAACGTACAAACGAGTTTTCCTTTTTCATTAAGCTCAACCGAACTTGTTTGTTTTGTCAAACATGTTCCATTTGTCTTTATTATGGTGCCACGTGAGGTTAGGATTCAAACGGAGGTCATTTGGTCACTAAAATCCCTGTATTCTCTGATTGCACCCAAATTGGCCTCCAATTGAGCTAAAACGTACAAACAAGTTTTCCTTCTTCGTTAAGCACAAATGAACATGTTTGTTGAGTCAAATATGTTTCATTTATCGTTATTATTGTGCCACGTGCGGTTAGGATTCAAACGGAGGTCATTTGGTCACTCAAATCATTGTATTATCAGATTGCACCCAAATTGGCCTCCAATTGAGCCTAAAACGTACAAACGAGTTGTCGTTCTTCGTGAAGCACAACCGAAATTGTTTGTTGAGTCAAACATGTTCCATTTTTCATTATTATGGTGCCACATGAGGTTAGTATTAAAATGGAGTTCATTTCATCACTCAAATCATTTTATTCTCGGATTGCACCCAAATTGGCTTTCAATTGAGCCTACAACGTACAAACGAGTTTTCCTTTTTCGTTAAGCACAACCAAACTTGTTTGTTGAGTCAAACATGTTCCATTTTTCGTTATTATTTTTCCACGTGAGGTTAGGATTCAAACGGAGGTCATTTGGTCACTAAAATGCTTGTATTCTCAGATTGCACCCAAATTCGCGTCCAATTGAGCCTACAACGTACAAATGAGTTTCCTTCTTCGTTAAGCACAACCGGACTTGTTTGTTGTGTCAAACATGTTCCATTTGTTGTTATTATGGTGCCACGCAAATTTAGGATTCAAACGGAGGTCGTTTAGTCACTCAAATCCTTGTATTCTCGAATTACACCCAAATTGGATTCCAATTGAGCCTACAACGTACAAACGATTTTCCTTATTCGTTAAGCACACATCCGAACTTGTTTGTTGAGTCAAACATGTTCCATTTGTCGTTATTATGGTGCCACGTGTGCTTAGGATTCAAACGGAGGTCATTTTGTCACTCAAATCCATGTATTCTCGGATTGCACCCAAATTGGCCTCCAATTGAGCCTACAACGTACAAACGAGTTTTTCTTCTTCGTTTAGCACAACCGAACTTGTTTGTTTTATCAAACATGTTCCATTTGTCTTTATTATGGTGCCACGTGAGTTTAGGATTCAAAGGGAGGTTATTTGATGACTAAAATCCCTGTATTCTCAGATTGCACTCAAATTGGCCTCCAATTTAGCCTAAAACGTACAAACAAGTTTTTCTTCTTCGTTAAGCAAAAATGAACATGTTTGTTGAGTCAAACATGTTTCATTTATCGTTATTATGGTACCACGTGAGGTGAGGATTCAAACGGAGGTCATTTGGTCACTCAAATCCTTGTATTCTCGAATTGCACCCAAATAAGCCTCCAATTGAGCCGAAAACGTGCAAACGAGTTTTCCTTCTTCGTGAAGCACAACCGAACTTGTTTGTTGAGTCAAAAATGTTCAATTTTTCATTATTATGGTGCCACATGAGGTTAGTATTCTAACGGAGGTCATTTGGTCACTCAAATCCATTTATTCTCGGATTGCACCCGAATTGGCCTTCAATTGAGCCTACAACGTACAAACGAGTTTTCCTTTTTCATTAAGCTCAACCGAACTTGTTTGTTTTGTCAAACATGTTCCATTTGTCTTTATTATGGTGCCACGTGAGGTTAGGATTCAAACGGAGGTCATTTGGTCACTAAAATCCCTGTATTCTCTGATTGCACCCAAATTGGCCTCCAATTGAGCTAAAACGTACAAACAAGTTTTCCTTCTTCGTTAAGCACAAATGAACATGTTTGTTGAGTCAAATATGTTTCATTTATCGTTATTATTGTGCCACGTGCGGTTAGGATTCAAACGGAGGTCATTTGGTCACTCAAATCATTGTATTATCGGATTGCACCCAAATTGGCCTCCAATTGAGCCTAAAACGTACAAACGAGTTGTCGTTCTTCGTGAAGCACAACCGAACTTGTTTGTTGAGTCAAACATGTTCCATTTTTCATTATTATAGTGCCACATGAGGTTAGTATTAAAATGGAGTTCATTTCATCACTCAAATCATTTTATTCAGGATTGCACCCAAATTGGCTTTCAATTGAGCCTACAACGTACAAACGAGTTTTCCTTTTTCGTTAAGCACAACCAAACTTGTTTGTTGAGTCAAACATGTTCCATTTTCGTTATTATTTTTCCACGTGAGGTTAGGATTCAAACGGAGGTCATTTGGTCACTAAAATGCTTGTATTCTCAGATTGCACCCAAATTCGCGTCCAATTGAGCCTACAACGTACAAATGAGTTTCCTTCTTCGTTAAGCACAACCGGACTTGTTTGTTGTGTCAAACATGTTCCATTTGTTGTTATTATGGTGCCACGCAAATTTAGGATTCAAACGGAGGTCGTTTAGTCACTCTAATCCTTGTATTCTCGAATTACACCCAAATTGGATTCCAATTGAGCCTACAACGTACAAACGATTTTCCTTATTCGTTAAGCACACATCCGAACTTGTTTGTTGAGTCAAACATGTTCCATTTGTCGTTATTATGGTGCCACGTGTGCTTAGGATTCAAACGGAGGTCATTTTGTCATTCAAATCCATGTATTCTCGGATTGCACCCAAATTGGCCTCCAATTGAGCCTACAATGTACAAACGAGTTTTTCTTCTTCGTTTAGCACAACCGAACTTGTTTGTTTTATCAAACATGTTCCATTTGTCTTTATTATGGTGCCACGTGAGTTTAGGATTCAAAGGGAGGTTATTTGATGACTAAAATCCCTGTATTCTCAGATTGCACTCAAATTGGCCTCCAATTTAGCCTAAAACGTACAAACAAGTTTTCTTCTTCGTTAAGCAAAAATGAACATGTTTGTTGAGTCAAACATGTTTCATTTATCGTTATTATGGTACCACGTGAGGTGAGGATTCAAACGGAGGTCATTTGGTCACTCAAATCCTTGTATTCTCGAATTGCACCCAAATAAGCCTCCAATTGAGCCGAAAACGTGCAAACGAGTTTTCCTTCTTCGTGAAGCACAACCGAACTTGTTTGTTGAGTCAAAAATGTTCAATTTTTCATTATTATGGTGCCACATGAGGTTAGTATTCTAACGGATGTCATTTGGTCACTCAAATCCATTTATTCTCGGATTGCACCCGAATTGGCCTTCAATTGAGCCTACAACGTACAAACGAGTTTTCCTTTTTCATTAAGCTCAACCGAACTTGTTTGTTTTGTCAAACATGTTCCATTTGTCTTTATTATGGTGCCACGTGAGGTTAGGATTCAAACGGAGGTCATTTGGTCACTAAAATCCCTGTATTCTCTGATTGCACCCAAATTGGCCTCCAATTGAGCTAAAACGTACAAACAAGTTTTCCTTCTTCGTTAAGCACAAATGAACATGTTTGTTGAGTCAAATATGTTTCATTTATCGTTATTATTGTGCCACGTGCGGTTAGGATTCAAACGGAGGTCATTTGGTCACTCAAATCATTGTATTATCGGATTGCACCCAAATTGGCCTCCAATTGAGCCTAAAACGTACAAACGAGTTGTCGTTCTTCGTGAAGCACAACCGAAATTGTTTGTTGAGTCAAACATGTTCCATTTTTCATTATTATGGTGCCACATGAGGTTAGTATTAAAATGGAGTTCATTTCATCACTCAAATCATTTTATTCAGGATTGCACCCAAATTGGCTTTCAATTGAGCCTACAACGTACAAACGAGTTTTCCTTTTTCGTTAAGCACAACCAAACTTGTTTGTTGAGTCAAACATGTTCCATTTTCGTTATTATTTTTCCACGTGAGGTTAGGATTCAAACGGAGGTCATTTGGTCACTAAAATGCTTGTATTCTCAGATTGCACCCAAATTCGCGTCCAATTGAGCCTACAACGTACAAATGAGTTTCCTTCTTCGTTAAGCACAACCGGACTTGTTTGTTGTGTCAAACATGTTCCATTTGTTGTTATTATGGTGCCACGCAAATTTAGGATTCAAACGGAGGTCGTTTAGTCACTCTAATCCTTGTATTCTCGAATTACACCCAAATTGGATTCCAATTGAGCCTACAACGTACAAACGATTTTCCTTAATCGTTAAGCACACATCCGAACTTGTTTGTTCAGTCAAACATGTTCCATTTGTCGTTATTATGGTGCCACGTGTGCTTAGGATTCAAACGGAGGTCATTTTGTCACTCAAATCCATGTATTCTCGGATTGCACCCAAATTGGCCTCCAATTGAGCCTACAACGTACAAACGAGTTTTTCTTCTTCGTTTAGCACAACCGAACTTGTTTGTTTTATCAAACATGTTCCATTTGTCTTTATTATGGTGCCACGTGAGTTTAGGATTCAAAGGGAGGTTATTTGATGACTAAAATCCCTGTATTCTCAGATTGCACTCAAATTGGCCTCCAATTTAGCCTAAAACGTACAAACAAGTTTTTCTTCTTCGTTAAGCAAAAATGAACATGTTTGTTGAGTCAAACATGTTTCATTTATCGTTATTATGGTACCACGTGAGGTGAGGATTCAAACGGAGGTCATTTGGTCACTCAAATCCTTGTATTCTCGAATTGCACCCAAATAAGCCTCCAATTGAGCCGAAAACGTGCAAACGAGTTTTCCTTCTTCGTGAAGCACAACCGAACTTGTTTGTTGAGTCAAAAATGTTCAATTTTTCATTATTATGGTGCCACATGAGGTTAGTATTCTAACGGAGGTCATTTGGTCACTCAAATCCATTTATTCTCGGATTGCACCCGAATTGGCCTTCAATTGAGCCTACAACGTACAAACGAGTTTTCCTTTTTCATTAAGCTCAACCGAACTTGTTTGTTTTGTCAAACATGTTCCATTTGTCTTTATTATGGTGCCACGTGAGGTTAGGATTCAAACGGAGGTCATTTGGTCACTAAAATCCCTGTATTCTCTTATTGCACCCAAATTGGCCTCCAATTGAGCTAAAACGTACAAACAAGTTTTCCTTCTTCGTTAAGCACAAATGAACATGTTTGTTGAGTCAAATATGTTTCATTTATCGTTATTATTGTGCCACGTGCGGTTAGGATTCAAACGGAGGTCATTTGGTCACTCAAATCATTGTATTATCGGATTGCACCCAAATTGGCCTCCAATTGAGCCTAAAACGTACAAACGAGTTGTCGTTCTTCGTGAAGCACAACCGAACTTGTTTGTTGAGTCAAACATGTTCCATTTTTCATTATTATGGTGCCACATGAGGTTAGTATTAAAATGGAGTTCATTTCATCACTCAAATCATTTTATTCAAGGATTGCACCCAAATTGGCTTTCAATTGAGCCTACAACGTACAAACGAGTTTTCCTTTTTCGTTAAGCACAACCAAACTTGTTTGTTGAGTCAAACATGTTCCATTTGTCGTTATTATTTTTCCACGTGAGGTTAGGATTCAAACGGAGGTCATTTGGTCACTAAAATGCTTGTATTCTCAGATTGCACCCAAATTCGCGTCCAATTGAGCCTACAACGTACAAATGAGTTTCCTTCTTCGTTAAGCACAACCGGACTTTTTGTTGTGTCAAACATGTTCCATTTGTTGTTATTATGGTGCCACGCAAATTTAGGATTCAAACGGAGGTCGTTTAGTCACTCTAATCCTTGTATTCTCGAATTACACCCAAATTGGATTCCAATTGAGCCTACAACGTACAAACGATTTTCCTTATTCGTTAAGCACACATCCGAACTTGTTTGTTGAGTCAAACATGTTCCATTTGTCGTTATTATGGTGCCACGTGTGCTTAGGATTCAAACGGAGGTCATTTTGTCATTCAAATCCATGTATTCTCGGATTGCACCCAAATTGGCCTCCAATTGAGCCTACAATGTACAAACGAGTTTTTCTTCTTCGTTTAGCACAACCGAACTTGTTTGTTTTATCAAACATGTTCCATTTGTCTTTATTATGGTGCCACGTGAGTTTAGGATTCAAAGGGAGGTTATTTGATGACTAAAATCCCTGTATTCTCAGATTGCACTCAAATTGGCCTCCAATTTAGCCTAAAACGTACAAACAAGTTTTTCTTCTTCGTTAAGCAAAAATGAACATGTTTGTTGAGTCAAACATGTTTCATTTATCGTTATTATGGTACCACGTGAGGTGAGGATTCAAACGGAGGTCATTTGGTCACTCAAATCCTTGTATTCTCGAATTGCACCCAAATAAGCCTCCAATTGAGCCGAAAACGTGCAAACGAGTTTTCCTTCTTCGTGAAGCACAACCGAACTTGTTTGTTGAGTCAAAAATGTTCAATTTTTCATTATTATGGTGCCACATGAGGTTAGTATTCTAACGGAGGTCATTTGGTCACTCAAATCCATTTATTCTCGGATTGCACCCGAATTGGCCTTCAATTGAGCCTACAACGTACAAACGAGTTTTCCTTTTTCATTAAGCTCAACCGAACTTGTTTGTTTTGTCAAACATGTTCCATTTGTCTTTATTATGGTGCCACGTGAGGTTAGGATTCAAACGGAGGTCATTTGGTCACTAAAATCCCTGTATTCTCTTATTGCACCCAAATTGGCCTCCAATTGAGCTAAAACGTACAAACAAGTTTTCCTTCTTCGTTAAGCACAAATGAACATGTTTGTTGAGTCAAATATGTTTCATTTATCGTTATTATTGTGCCACGTGCGGTTAGGATTCAAACGGAGGTCATTTGGTCACTCAAATCATTGTATTATCGGATTGCACCCAAATTGGCCTCCAATTGAGCCTAAAACGTACAAACGAGTTGTCGTTCTTCGTGAAGCACAACCGAAATTGTTTGTTGAGTCAAACATGTTCCATTTTTCATTATTATGGTGCCACATGAGGTTAGTATTAAAATGGAGTTCATTTCATCACTCAAATCATTTTATTCAAGGATTGCACCCAAATTGGCTTTCAATTGAGCCTACAACGTACAAACGAGTTTTCCTTTTTCGTTAAGCACAACCAAACTTGTTTGTTGAGTCAAACATGTTCCATTTTTCGTTATTATTTTTCCACGTGAGGTTAGGATTCAAACGGAGGTCATTTGGTCACTAAAATGCTTGTATTCTCAGATTGCACCCAAATTCGCGTCCAATTGAGCCTACAACGTACAAATGAGTTTCCTTCTTCGTTAAGCACAACCGGACTTTTTGTTGTGTCAAACATGTTCCATTTGTTGTTATTATGGTGCCACGCAAATTTAGGATTCAAACGGAGGTCGTTTAGTCACTCTAATCCTTGTATTCTCGAATTACACCCAAATTGGATTCCAATTGAGCCTACAACGTACAAACGATTTTCCTTATTCGTTAAGCACACATCCGAACTTGTTTGTTGAGTCAAACATGTTCCATTGTCGTTATTATGGTGCCACGTGTGCTTAGGATTCAAACGGAGGTCATTTGTCATTCAAATCCCATGTATTCTCGGATTGCACCCAAATTGGCCTCGCAATTGAGCCTACAATGTACAAAACGAGTTTTTCTTCTTCGTTAGCACAACCGAAACTTGTTTGTTTTATCAAACATGTTCCATTTGTCTTTATTATGGTGCCACGTGAGTTTAGGATTCAAAGGGAGGTTATTTGATGACTAAATCCCCGTATTCTCAGATTGCA
>QNQO01004625.1:0-21487 GCA_003290165.1 Berberis thunbergii | reverse complement strand
TGAGTGAAGGAGCGATGGTAAGGGGCGAGGGATGGTGTACCCCTCAAGATAAATCGAATCATGTATCTCAAGACAATTTTGCTTATTTCGAGAAAATCCTTCTCGCTCCCTTACCCCCGCTCCTTCCGTCGCTCTCTAGAATTTCTGTATCTACAAAAATGACAATTTTCATTGACAACTCATGATTAGATAGAATCTAATAACTGTTCTCAGGCTAGTGATCTTATTCAAGTCAAATGGTTCACTGGCCCCCATTTTCTAGTTTTTTCATCTCTTTTGCATCATACATATGTCCAAAACATTTTAACTGTAAGCATACTAGAATATGCTCCGTATTGTTGGCACTCCACATAATTTTATTTTACTAATTTTTTGTAATGAACACCTCCATCACTATCTCCATTTTCGATCTTACTCAGTATTGAAGTGTAAGCTTATTCAATCAAATCTGATCAGTTGGGGAAAAATTTTAAAAGCCGAGAGTGAGTTTTTCCCAAATCTTTGATTCACAAAAACATGAAATATTAAACTTTTGTTTAAATGTGCATTAAGATGCCCAACTCATTTTTATAGTATGATTAGCTCGTCTCGTTGCTTTTAAAAATATTAAAGACGTGTAATACATTATAATTTTTTTAATTATGAAATACATATATTAATATTTTGGCCATTGTATTGATCATTGATTTTGTTCAAAAGATCTTCAAAAATGCATTCAACATTACTAAGTTTATCAAATTTGACAACGATGTAGATAGTTATTATATTTTAATTTTGATAAAAAGAAAATACATCATTTTCTTTCTCTGTCACATGTACATTCCACAAACTTTTTCAAAAGTTTTTATTTTGACATTCTACATGTTTTATATTTACAAATATGTCATTATAGGAAATAAATCTCAACCTTAAAATTTTAATACATTTTCCAACTTTCAATCCTAACAATCTTTATCTCTAATCCTTTCGATTTGACTTTGTCCCAGTCAACAATGAATAGTAAAACACCACTCTGAATTGTAATATAGATGTATTATCAGAAAACAATAAATTGTAACCATATCACTTCTTTTTGTAGATATTTTTGGTCACCCTTAAGAAAAAAAGACCCTGCTAAAGAACACCACCAATTTCATTGAAGGACACCACCACCCACATTTTTTTTTATCTGCTGAAATACACCACTACTATATAACAAAAAAACAATAACTCATTTTCTCTTCTTCTCCCTTTCTTCTGCCATCAATCACCACCACTACTCTCATCCTCCTCCTCATTTCTTCTTTTTCAAATTACCACCTTTCATCATCTCAATCAACCACCAACCTTCATCTCACCTCATTCTTCTTTTCTTAATGTATTTTTCTAATTCGCCCTGCCAGAGGTTCCCACTTGTCGGAACTTTTGTGGGCAAAAAAAATTGTCCCTCGCAGAAGCTCCTACGAGTGGGGAACCCATACTTGCCCAAATTCTTGCTGGTGTGGGTTCCCACTCGCAGGAGCCTCCGTAGGGGACAAATTTTCCCCTCGTGGAGGTTCTGGCGTGTGGGGAACTCCACTCGAAGGAAACCCCATGAGGGTGAAAGAGAAAAAAAAGGGGGACGAAAAGAACAAGAATAAGAGAAAAAACAGATAAGGAAAAGAAGATGAGAGGAGGTGGGATGAGAGGTGGTGGTGGTGGTGATTGATGAAGAAGAAAAATAAGAAGTGAGGAGGATGAGGGGAGGAGGAGGAAGGTGGCGGTGGTGATTGAAGAAGAAAAAGAAAAAGAAGAAGAATGGAGGAAGAGGAGGGGTGGCGTGATGGTGGTGGTGATTGAAGAAGAAGAATATGAGGTGGCGACGACAAGGTGGTGGTGGTGGTGAAGGGAGGAGGAAGAGGAGAGGTGGCGGTGGTGAATGATAGAGAAGAAAGGGAGAGATGAAAAGATATGTTAGGGTTTTTTTTTTATATTTTTTTATATTTGTGGTGTCATTCAGAAAGGTGGTGATGTTCTCTAGAAAATAAGGGGTAAGTAATGTCATTTAGTGAAATTGGTGGTGTTATTTAACATGGCCTAATAAAATCATGGTTTCTAGTTTTTCACAAACAAACTTGTTTTTAATGCTATGGGATGCATTTACTCTTTTTTATCACACAAGCGCAAGATTGTGATTTCATTTTTCGAGTTAATTTTGGTATTCTGATTTAAGAAATATTTCGACATGTAAAGAAAAAATCGTAAAAATGTTCGAGAATACATAAAATAATTTCAAGGGTATATGCATGAAATATATTAAAAAAATTAAGATGCAATTAAATAAATTTATTGAACACATTGAATGAAGCCTAAACACCCATAAATCATTAATTATGAAATCAATATATAATTAGAAAATGAGGGAGTGGTTTTAAAAATCATATATATGTAAAAGAAATGTTAATTAGAAAATCAATGGATGGTATCAAAAATCAATAAATATTAGAAAAACCTTGACATTTACGAAAAACCCGAAAAAAAAACCCTTGAAAAAATGTAATTTTATGAAAAAAAATTTTATGGAAACATCTCGAAATTTTTCAAAAAAATCGTCGAGAAAATTTAATTGTTTATTCGCACTTTTTCTTTCGTAATTTAATAAACAAAACGAATTTCGCTGAAATTTCGTGAGATTTCATTTCTTGCACAAGCGTCGAGAATATGAACCGCTTTGTGGCAACCTACATTATAAGAAGTTATTTGCATGCAATTTTTAGACAAACAAACAAATCCGTAGCAACAGTTAGGGGCGGAGCCAAGATTGCTGACAAGGGGGGCAAAAAAAAGTTTAAAGAGACCAACTTACCCTGAACGTGGTTTTCCGAACCAAACGAAGATTTTTTTTTCTTTTTTAACTTCAACAAACCCACCCTCACCAAACCCTCTCACTCTCTCTTTTTCTCCTTCTCTTATATTTTCTCTCCCTCACAAACCCTCTCTCACCCTGAAATCTCTCAACTCCGCCTCTCATCTCACTCCTCTTATATTTTTACTCCCAATTTGCTCGATTTCGTAGCAGTTGGCTATATCAAACCCTGAAACGCGAACATATCTGTAGCAGAGATTTGTATAGAAGGAGGGGGGAACCTAAACTTTTTAAATGATCTATAATTAATTTTTGGTGGAGTCAAGAGTCAAAATTGTATACAAAAGGGGGTAATATAAAATAATATGAGTAATTTAGGGGGTGTATTGTATATGGATTCTTATGGAATTGATAAATAATTTGAAAAGTCAACGGACTCTTTAAATTGTCCATAGACTCTTTAATTGTCCACGGAACTTCTGCTGATTTCTTAAATCCATAGACTTTTGCTATAGACTTTCTAGAGATTTATGAAAATCCACGGACTTTGTATAAACCACTTTTACAGATTTCTAATTATTTGCAAGATAAAAAAGAAGTTGGTAAATAGTGATGTAACAAAAATATGTCCATAAAATAGAGATACATGTGCTAAAAAACTTGAAAAAGAAAAGGTCGTAATTAACATCTTTAAAATAAGAAATAAACGTCCATAAAATTGTAGTATGATCATTCTTCTCCTTCATGATCATGGTCACTTTTTCCATTATCATGTTAGCAACATTGATATTTACTTGAGCTGCTGCCCACATTTGATTAGTAATACTCATTCTCCATTGATTAGCATTTTCTCTTTGTTGCTCTTAGGTTTGAATATCATCCCATTCAAAATTATCTTCATCATTCTCTACCGGATCATTTTCTGGTTCAGGAGGAAATTCATCTAAACAACAAATCAATATACAATACACTCCCCTAATAATAATAATAATGAAAGCATATGCTCCAAGCCAGCATGAGGTTTTGATTCAGGAAGAAGGGTTTAGGGTGTTTGGGGTTGTTGCCTCTCTTCTTCACTGAATCAGATCCAATGATTCACTTCATTACATCAAAAGCTAACAACCTATCTCTCTTTCTTTCTTGGTGGTGGCGGTGGTAATGGTGATGGTGGTGCTCTTTTGGGCTGTGATGATCTTTTGAGTTGAAGGAGGTTAGATTTCCTCACATTTCTTGGCAAGGCAAGTTGTTTGCAGCCATGGGTTGGGAAGACTTTCCTCTTCTTTGGGTTTTGGAATCTGAGCCTAAAATGTTGGTAAATATCACTTTTATTCCATTTGAAGCTCATATTTTATTTATTTATTCCATTTGAAGCTCATATTTTATTTATTTATGTGTTTATTTATTTATTTCAATCCTCAGGAGAGGATGGGATTGCACCACATTTCTTGGCGAGGCAGAGGGATTGCAACCATGGTGGGAATTTTTTCTCCTCTCTTGGGGTAAGATCCTTTGTGAGGCTGTGATGATTAAAAATTGTGACTTTAGTCTTCAGACCTTTGGTTTGATTTCTCCATCACTGTTATTTGGAGGTAGTTTGGAAGGTTTGTATGAGGAGGGTTGTTGGGTATTCCTTTGGTATTCAACCCCTTTGTCATGGGCAACCAATGTCTCTCTCCAATTGTGGTGGTGGGGTGATCATCAACCCTAACACAACTTATAAACCCTAATTTAATTCAAATCCTAATCCAAAATCATCAACGATGCAATTATGAACATTATGCAAAGATAGAAAAAGAATCGAGAAAACAAGAGAATGGGAACCAACCTCTTCACGGCTGGCACAAGGAAGAACTTTGGGATACTTTTTTTCACGTTGAAATCTTTGATAGGAGGTTGGCAAATTATTGAATTTTGTTATTTATACCTAACACTACAAAGTCCATGAGAATTCATGATTTTCCAAATCCATAAATATGAATGATATTTTGAATACCCTATAACTTTTGTGGACTTTCTAAAATTCATATTGAATACCCCTAGACTTTGTGGATTTCAGAAAGACTTTTTAAAATCCTGATTGAATACCCCTAGACTTTTGTGAACTTTTTAAAATTCAAATTGAATACACTTGGATTTTCAGAATCCATAGAATTTATTAAATTGCCCACAAAATCCAGATACATACACCCCCTTAGTGAACTTTTCAGAAAAATAAGGGGGACAACTAACCCCTTAGCCAAATGGTAGATCCGCCATGGCAACAGTTAATTTAGACTTGGCTTCTAAGTTCTAACAACAATCTTTTTTTTTTTTTTTGATTTTTTTAACTCAATAGCAATTCATTGGATGTAAATCAAAATTTTGAAAGAGGACTCATGCGACTTACGTTTAGGAGATGTTGGGAGTACGTAGGTATGCCAGTATACGTTGATAAAAGGGTGTTGTGTTCATGACGTTACTTAGAACGGGAATGCGTTACCAATACAGAGTTTACTAAAGATTGAACAAGTGATGAAATGCAATGCACGCCAAAAATGAGAGAGAGAAGAAAAAGATAATAAAGAGGAAAAGAAAACAATAACAAATCTGACATAATGTGATGGCCCACCAGTTTTGGTATTATCAAGTAAAGTTCGTTAGACACATGGTACTCCTACTCCATTTAGAAGCTAGTCCATCGCCATGGAGTCACCCTTACACGTCCATTTTTGCACATGATTACCAGCAACGAGCCAGGCCCAACATCATCCATCATCCCATAGATACGCATCTCAAAGACGATGGATGGTGTTGAGCTGACTCTCTAGAAAAATTGGATTGCCAAATGTATTGTGCAAAATAAATATTTTTACTAACCTTTTTGTCGTTTCATTTTTTTTCACTAAACTTTAAAACTAATGTGTGAACTAATCAATGGAAAGAACAATGTGTATAAGTTTAAGTTTGATACTGAATTACATGCAAAATTAATGCCTTAGAACATCTATAGTATGCTCGCATTTGAGTATGGCTATGCAAATTTACACACCCAAACATCTGAGTAGGCCCAAAATTGTATTCATATTTGTTTATTAATTGTTGTCGGATGTTGTTAAATAAATACCACCACTTCTACTAATGGACACCATCATTCACCTTCTTTTTTTTTTGATCTACTGAAGGACACCACCAGTATATAAAAAAAAAAACCCTAACTCTAACATCTTCTCCTCTCTCCATTTCTTTTCCATCATCTACCATTGCCAACTCTCATCCTCTTCCTCCTCATTTCCTTTACTACCGCCACCTCTCCTCCTTCTCTTCCTCTTCATTTTTCTTCGTCAATCACACCACTACCACGTCACCGCCACCTCTCCCCCTCCTCCCCTTCACCACCACCATTCCTATTTCTCCTCCTCATTCTCCTTCTTCTTTATATTCTTATTCAATCACACCACCACCAGGCCACTGCTAGCTCTCCTCCTCTTCCCCTTCACCACTATCACTCCTACTTTTTTTTTCCAATCACCACCACCACGCCACCTCTCATCCCCCCTTGACCACCACTGTTCATTTTATTATTATTATTATTTTTTCCTATGATGTTCTGAAAGACACCACCACTATTCATCTTCTGTTCCACTGTTCTCTTTTCTCTTCACTTTTTATACAACAGACAACAAAACAATACCACCTTGCCCTCTGCCACCGCCAGCCTCCCCTATTATCTTATCTTCCCAAAACAGCATAGCATTCACTCTTCAAAACATAAAAACAGGATACTATCCCATTTAAATTTCAGACTCTATCATGGACTTTCGACCAACTTTGACGTTCGATTGAGACCTGATGATACATAAAAATTGTCACACCTCTAAGCCATACACGTGTCATGATGATCTCGAGGAAATACGAGACCCAATATCAGCCCAACACTGAACAACCCAAGTGGCTCTAAGCCCGCTCAATTCAGTTCGCTAGACGGGCCCGAAATCTCACAGCATGCTAGGCCCACATGTCTCACATCTATCCTCAATACCCATAAATCTCATTAAGGCAAGTATTTCGAAGATCAGCTTCAGCTGCTCTGTGCTTCCAACCAGAAAGCAAATACCAAAGTACATTCCACACAGGGAAACTCCCTTCCATGGATTGCTATTGGATTGGAAACTATCTCCCGCGTATCTAGGAGCACAGGGCTAACAGGAAAATTCTCTCCTACAACACATTTCCTAATTAGAGAAGGATCTCCATGGAGATCTCCTTCCTAAAATATGCCTACGATGGTGTGGTAGAACCAGGACTCCTTACACTATAAGTAAGACATGAAGTTGGTAAGCTAAGGTACGCTACAAATTTCCTATTACAACATTATACCTTCATCAGATCCTTGTCTGATTTTAACATCAGAGTGCCATCGACCACCACAACTATGGTTCGTGGCTCACGTGTGTTACTTGTGCAGGTCAGCAGAAACCAGGTCAAAGTAGGGAGAAAAACAACTACATCAGTTTGGCGTCGTCCGTGGGGACGACAAAGTTCTTAAATTTACACTAACCGTTCTCTCCTTTCAAAACACAAAGAGATGGTGACTACTAGGTCATGCAACAACAGAAAATCAGGGGACACGTTGAACGCTCAGGCTGTTCCTATACCACCTCCTTCAGCAGCTCTTGTCTTGCACGATTTTCGACTCACGCTCCTGCGCCAACGACGAACCCCAGAATCGATACGCTGGCATCTCAAATACAACGGATCACCAAGGCGGTAGAGGCTCTCACGCGACAGAATCCACCACCCACTAATGAAGACCAGGAGCAACATGGACCTCCGCCTTCAGAAGATGATAAAAAGCAAACACAAAAGAGCCAAGCCCCCACTAGTTCTCATTGGATTAGGGGAGGTTGCGCGGCTAACGCTGAGCTCGGCCCAGGGAACCCCCTCCGCAGAAGGGCGCACGATCCGGACATACTATATCGCCTCTCCGTCCACCATTTGTAGATTGGATCATGAATGAGGCCCTTCCGAGTAAGTTCACTCCCTCAAAGCTTGACACCTACGACGGAACCACCAATCCTTTCAATCACCTGCACCATTACCAAACGTAATGGCCCTTAAAAAAGATCTGAATCTGTCATTTGCAGGACCTTTTCGCACTAATCTGAAATGCTCAGCAAGGACGCGGTTCCACAGCCGTCCGCTAAAGTCCATCGACTCCTTTGAACCGCTGGCAAAGGAATTCCTAACACGTTTCGTTGGGAGCCAACATTTTCGAAAAAGGCCTGTACTACATACTCTATTTGATGCAAAGGTCCGGCGAGACACTCCAAGAGTATGTCACGTGCTTCAATAATGAGCTGACCCTCATCGACGAGTGCAGTGACGATACAACCGTGACAACCTTCACTGCGGGACTCAAAGAGGGAAAGCTCTACGGGGACCTCACCCTGGAGCCTCCTTTAGATATGACAGAGCTCTTCAAGAGCGTTCTGAGACAACACATCACCTTGAAAGAGTCGAGAACCGTTAAAAGGGAAGCCGAAGGCGAAAAGAAGCCCTCTGCTCCTAGGGACAAGAATGAGGGAAAATGCGAGGATGAGGAATGAAGCAAAAGGAAGCATAGCGACAACAAGCCGAACCCTGGTTGGTTCAGGCTTGAGAAATCGTCCAACTATGTTGGATCCATGCGGTGACACCCCTAAATGCTAACCTATCGGACGTACTAAACTCAATGAAAAGTTGGGAGGAACTGAAGTGACTCTCAAAGACACACGGATACCCAGCTAAGTGTGACAACGACAAGTACTGTGCGTACCACAAAGAGAGTGACCACGACACCAATGACTGCAAGAGTCTGAGGTATGAGGTCGAGTACTGGATTTACAGAGGCAAACTGAAAGAGTTCCTGAAGTCTGAGAAGTGAACGGAACAAACAAATGACAATGGGGAGTCGGTTAAAGAAGTAGAAAATGAGACACCAGGGATAATATATGTCTTTTAGTGGTCTCCACCCTTCACCAGTGTGTTAAGTATACTGCTAACCACTCATAAGGAACAATACATGGAGACCAACCTACGGTACAAGGATGCCACTGCACCGCATTGAAACAGACATAGTTCTATCAAATTTAGCTACATCCCGTAAGCAGAACCATGATCCAGCAAACATGACCCTCAAATATGGTCTGTGGGGTATAAAATCAGCAACCAAGAGTCCAGCGACAAGCCACAACTAGATACGACCAACTCACACGCTCGATCCGACAAAACAAATGAACCTGGGACAAGTATCAAGTTGACGCAGGCAGAGTGCACCTTCTAGCTGCAAGGATAAGAGGGGCGTCCAGGAGTCAATGGCCCAATCCATGGACCATGTCCAACTCCTCTTCATCTCGAGATCCCGAATTCTAGCGCAAGGCAAGGCAACGGGGTTAATCGAGAAGTGACAGAGGCAACCACCATAGAGTTGAACATTGGTGTTATCTCTGAAATTAACATTCAGGAACAACGATAAGGCACCAGCACATGAACAACAAACTCTTCCCTTGGGAGAGCATCCGTACTACTTTGCGATATGAGAAGAAATTATGAGACCTCAGCAGATCAACTACGTGCTCGCCCACAATAGGTGACTACGCATAATAATAACTATCTCTATGCCTGACCAGTGCAAATGTCAGAATATTCGGAGACTCCAAAAATGAAGATCCACCTTTAGCCTTTGGAAAACCCAAACATTTTCTTCAGCCTTTGGGAAATCCAAAGCGTTCTCTTCAAGCAAGAACATTATAGGAAATAAGCTCTGTGAAAGATAGTGCCTACAACGATTGGAAAACACCATTATATAGACATGATGGTTCCCCAAGTAGACACTCCAGCATTAACTGCCAAGCATTGAATACAGTATGGGAAACGAAAATACGACGATTCCCAAGGAAATTGTGCATACCACGTCATTCAAATTGATGGTGCTGCACTTAACCCCTTCAATTGAAGGGGAGTAAACGATACTCAACCGTCATGTAACCTATGCCATACACACAGCGCACCGTGCCCTAGCTCTTCCTCTGCGGGCCCATGCGCTCGGCCTGTTATTCAAACAACATTATTTCACATGCTTGGCACGAGCACGAAAAATCTTAGTCAACCCTGACATACGGACCGCACCTACAAATTACTAGTTGATTCAAGGTAACTTCGTCTTCCCCATGCATCAGGTAGATGGACTAGGTTCGCATGCCCCCTAGCAGGCAGAACCTCTTTTCAAACTAGGCAAGCTAAGTCGGCCAAAGCTAATGACAATGGCTTCTGGTTCAACCCGACACCTAGTTCGCTTAGCACGGGTATCGACGGTTTAGGAAGTTGGAGTCTAAGCAGCCCTATCATGCCTGTTGACGACGACTTGGCAGGGATAATTACCCCATTCGCCGAACCTAATCAGGTAAGCCTTGCTAGTTACGACTAGCAACAAAAGCTTCTTATCAAAACCTGGACTTGTAGCACCCACTGCGAGGGTGTAGATAGTCTAGAAGGTGGGAACCTAGTCAGTCCCGAACTGATTTTGATGGCTTGCCATGGGACCATTGCTTTTCAGTGTGGCCGTCAAATCACCAAACCTGGACTTGTAGCCCCCATTGCGAGGGTGCAGATTGTCTAGAAGGTCGGAGTCTAGTCAGTCTCGAACTGATTCCGATGGCTTGCAACAGGACCATTGTTTTTCAGTGTGACCACCAAATCACCAAACCTGGACTTGTAGCCCCCGCTACGAGGGTGTAGATAGTCTAGAAAGTGGGAGCCTAGTCAGCTACGACCTGATTCCGACGGCTTGCCATGAGACAACTGCTTTTTAGCGTGGCCGTCGAAACTCCTAAAGTTGTAGCTAGATGCGCACAGGTGTAGATAATTTGGAAGGTGGGAGCCTAGTCAGTCCCAAACTGATTCCGATGGCTTGCTATGGGACTACTACCTTTTCAACCTGGTCGCCAAACTCTTATCTCAAATTTGTAGCCTCCGCCGCGCGTGGAGAGTGTAGATGGTTCGAAAGGTTGGTGCCTAGTCAGTCCTGAACTAATTTTGATGGCTTATCAGGGGATCACTATTTTTCAGCCTAGTCGCCAAACTTTTACTCCACGAATCTGTAGTCCACTTTACTTGGTAATAAATAATTTGGAAGGTGGGAGCCTATTCAGTCCTGAACTAATTCCAACGGCTTGCCACAAGACCACTTCTTTTCAGTCTGGTCGCCAAACATGAATCTCGTTGAGTCAACGTCTTTACGCTCCAACGGATTGACATTCTAAAATTAACGAAGTCCATTTGCGCTGATATAACACTACACCAAAAACCCCCATTAGCCACGGTTTTATACCGTGGCCGTAAGACATTGCCACGGCTAAGAGCCGTGGACTACAGGGGCGTCGCAAAATTTTTTGTCACGGTTATAAACCGTTGCTAAACATTGTAGCAACGGTTTTATGGTTGAAGGGGGGGCGTTATTTGCAGAAATTAGCAACGGTTATAAACCGTTGCAATAAAATTAGCAACGGTTTTAGGCCGTGGAAAGATTAGCAACGGTTCTAAGCCGTTACAACGTGTAAATATTAGCAACGGTTATAAACCGTGGCTAACAAAATAGCAACGGTTTATAGCCGTGGCTAACCCTAGCCACGGTTATAAGCCGTGGCAAAGTAGCCACGGTTTTTAGCCGTTGCAATAGTTAGCCACGGTTTAAAACCGTGGCAACATTTTTTTTTTTTTTTTAATTTTTTTTTAATTTTTTTATTTATTTTTTTTTTTTTAATTTTTTTTTTTTTTTTTTTTTTTTTTTTTGCTATCAAATGACTTTGAATCATTGAGTCAAAATCTACTGAAAGTGACATTAAAGTGACAATGATAGCATGCACTATAGGGTCCGAGGTTCTTAGGAAAACATCAAAGTGACATTAACCACCATACTGAATAATTATAGGGCCATAAAATTTGATTGATGCATGCCAACAGGAAACATACAAAAATAGAAACTTTGGAACTAAAGATAAGATCCATTGTATATTCGTGCAATGATTGTAGTTTAAGAATTAAGATCCATTATAATCATTAATTTACAATTTTTCAAATTAAATGTATAATAGTATAGGACATAAATCATAATATAATGCAATGTTTAGGCTTGGGCAAAACATAATGAAAGTGAGGTACAGTCAGGTTCAGCTTGGGAATAGAACCAGTTGGATTTGAGTTATATTGGGCTGTTGCAGAAACAAATTGGCGTTGGTATTTCCTTGTAGTCTGCTCCTTATTGCACCCGAGGTGTCTGCATGAAGAGATACTGCATCCAAAGGGAAAGTGTCAGCTTTTTATAAGGAGCACATTTGGACTCTGAAATTTTAATTCTGCAATGAACAACACACCTCAAATGATTTTCCAGATCTTTCAAATTCCAGCATGCTGAGAGCAACTTCACAGCTTTGTGATGCAATTGGTTCAGAGTCTTTCACAAATTCTTCAAGAGGTGCAACACTTTGCTATCTATGAAGTATTGGAAGCATAGAACAAACTAATGGAATTCAGTCACTGCATGCCCCCAGAAAAGAAAAGGATAAAAAGTCTAACAACAGGGAGAAGCAATTACTGAAGCAGCTGAAATATTATACAATAAGTTTTCAGAGGCATGCCCATTTTTAGAATGATTGGTCTAAACCGAAGTGAATCATGCCTAGTAGCATATTCTAGTCAAAGAATTGTAATATGTACTAATTTAGCACAATTTGCACCAGTATACTCACCTTTTGCCAAGTGAGCAGTGAACATTTTATTCAGCTATGAAAATTATTGAAGCATGACATAGCACATTGTAGGAATGGATACTAGCTTCCTGGAAGTATGTGCGACAAAAAAAAATAATATATATATATATATATATATATATATATATATATATATATATCAACTGTTACCTGCAATTGATCCAAGTGCTTCAGCAGCTTCATGTCTAACCATAGGATGCTCTTCAACATCCTTGAGCACTCTGGAAAGTGCAGCATTAGCAGCTTTGTTCTGAAGCTGGCCCAAGACATAAGCAACCTATGTTAACATAACAACAGTCAAGAATCCCTAAATGCAACTGATCGTAATTATGCTATAAATCTAGACAACAAACAACACAACTTCGGTTAAAATGATCGTAATTGTGTATTCATCTGTTGACAACATATGTTCATATGCTATTTAGTACAATACACAAGAATAGAAATGGACAACAAACAAATGGATAAATTTTTCAAGTTCATGAGAATCAGGCTGTTAGACGAACCTGCTGAATTGGGCAATCATTCACTTCTTCATCTATATACAAAGATCACAACTTCGGTTAAAATGACATTTACAACAAATAGTTGAAGCAAGTTTGGGAAGTGAAGTGAACTGACCTGAAATTTCAGCTTTCGGAGTCACTGTATCCAGCTTCTCTGCACCATTAATCCTTCAAAATTTTCGGACTCCATGAAGCTATTTTGATGAGTCTGCAGTCATTCAGCTAGTTAAAATTGATTCTTTTACAAAGATAAAATCAATTGACATATAAAAAATCCTTCAGGTGGGCCAGATATTTATCTGATTGGTTCAGCTTAGTTAAAATTGACATAGAACTACAACAGTGCTCTTGCACCATGTATTTACTGGATGCCGAATGTATTCTTCAACTCCACAACTAGCTTCCACTCCTCATTAGATAAATCATCCTAGTATTCAGAAATAGATGCCAAGCAAATGATATTAGATCAACAACTATCCTTCTAAATCAACAAAAGAGAAAAACAAAAGATGTGTGAGAGTAGAATAATGACTTACTCGATAGTTAGCTTTTAGTACATCTATTGAATTCCTAGAGATGTGGCTAAAAAGCTTGTCATTAATATTAAAGTGTCGTCCATACATCTTTTGCTGTTCCTCAGGGTTTGTGCTAGCTATCTGCAAAGTATAAAGGGTTGTTGAGTTACCAATATTGAAGACGAATCCACAACTTCTTGAGAAATACATGGTTCTCTAATCCACCGATTCTTACCTTTATGGATGCCTCCTCACCTTTCTTGGCTATATGAACTTGTTTGCCCTTTATTTCAATGGATGCTATCCGTCCAATGTCAATAAACTCCCGAGAAGGGATACAAATTGGAGTGCCTACCTGAACTCATTGCAAGCAGAATCTGATCAGAAAAGAATGTGTGCAGGTGGGGTGGGGATACTCAGAAGGGTTATTGAGATATTAGAATGCTGATATATGTGGTCAAGCTCGTACGTGCAATCAATGAAATATTGTAATGAATAAATGTGCCTTAGCATATACAACATTACACAATTTTCATAGTTGAGGTTACAGATGAGAAACACAAAGTTCTAAATTCATAAAACTAAATAAAACGAAAGAAAGAGCGTAAAAAAACTAGTTCTTTACAAAAGATGACTTCATAAAACTCGAAATCTCATCTAAAGTTTCCCTACAAATGCCTGCCTGGAGTAGTTTTCACTCCCAGGGTATTTGGGAAATCTCATCGACCATATTTCTTTGAGTCCACTGCACCAATAACAACAGAAGATCTGGAATGCCTTCACCACTGTTTTGTTGTAACAAGTAAAAGACCAACATCAAAATTAAGATAACATCTATTCCATTTAAACGTAATTTCTGCTCAATCAATTTTTCGGTCAAATGATTAAATCATATGCTTTACATTATGTGTAAACACAAAGTAAAAGACCAACATCACCAGTGATTTTTCAGATTATATCATCAAGTATAGATTATAGCTAATAATTTGGAAGTTGGAAATATTTAAAAAAAAAAAAAAAAAATCATAAAACATACCTGATTGCACTTGTAGAGACAATATTGAAATAATTATCCTTGTCTTTATTTTTGTAGTACAATTCTGTATTCAGACACTGCTCTTTGAACTGTGTAACAATCTGCGAGTATAATTAAGAGAACCTAACCAAATGAGACCAAATATCGACTTCCACCACACAAAACAAGCTAGGAAGTACTATGACCTGGATAAGCTTCATCTTGAACTCATTTTGGACGTCCCTGGATTGTTGTTTCATAGCTTCCACAATAGGTGAATTGGGACAAGTCTTCCAACCATATAGTCTGTCAACCTTGACATCCAAATATTTACAGAAAAAAAATTATAAACTAAATCACACAACAAATTAAGAAAATTCTAAGGTTCATGAGAGGCTAACAACAATAGGCAGAGTTACCTTATTCAATGCAACTATGAACTTAGTCTTTCTCATTTTCAAAAGATTCAGTGACTCAATTGTCTGCGGTTCCAATCCATGCATTATGTCAACGACCAAGATTGCAATATCACATAAATCTGAACCTCTTGACAGCAAATTCCTGAAAGATTCATGCCCTGGGGTATCAATGACCAGAAGTCCTGGGACCAGAAGGTGTAAAGAATATTCATAATTCACAAAATTCCAATTCTTTTGCCTTAATTTGGCTGAAATCATGGAGATGCTCATAAAGTTAAAAACTTCATACAGATCAGGTAATAACTAGTTAGAAATCAGTGGAACATCTAGTTCGCTTGATTCTTAAACTTGATGTTTTCCAAATTGGCAACTACGTTTACTTGTATATTAATAATCAGAATACATAGCAATGGTTTGCTAAGTATAAATTTGAAGCCCTAACAGCATACAAGAATGCAAGTACACAGATTTTGAAGGAAAAAAATGCAAGTCAGGATTAATCTAACAATATAGAGTGGAAGCTCTCATAAAAACAGCACAGCAGCACAGAAAAAAACAGCAGCAGCAGAAACAGCATGAAACAGCAGCAGCATGAAGCAGCAGCAGAAAAAAAAAACAGATGCACTCTGTTTTGCGACAGAGTGCTCTGCCTACACAGCACAGCAGCATCCCCTGCATGCAGCAGTTTTGCTCGCAGCGTATCGCCATATCCCGGACTGCCAAAGTTTTGAATTTTAAGGACCCCCCATATCCCGGACATATTTATCAGATATTGTTGTATACATAATCATAGAAACAAACCAACTAAAATGTGAACATGTTCCAAACAAAAACAGTAATCTTTTTTCTGAATCCTACCAAAAATTCTGATGTCAAAGCCTTCTCTAAAAGGGGGATGTTACCTTCCAAACCAATTGCTCCTAGAGCTTCTGCTGCCTAGTCAAAGGGCTCCATTTACCGTTCAACATTAGGATCAAACCCAATGACATAGTAAGTGATGAACACCCAAGCAGCGACTTCGAGAAACGAAACAGGAATTTTTAGAATCCATGTAGGGATCGCATATGCCCATGAAGGAAAGAATCGAAGGTCCCGTTGCTTGAAATAGACGGGCATCTTTGCAATGGTCATGGCAAGTTCTGAGAATCCATTAAACATAATCATGACAAGACTGAAAAACAGTGCTCCCATAAATATCCCTCCATCGGTTGTGTTATTACGAGGCATCTTAGTACGTAGGAACACTGTCATTGTGATGAATGCCATGAGTATAAGCTGAAACGTACATATAATTAGTATAGATGATATGGAATTCGAGAGCTGTGTTTTGAGTGGTTTGTAACTCACTAGTGACAACTTGAAGATGTAGACGAATGAGTTTCTTTTCATCAGCAAGTATTCTCGTGCAATGTTAGCTTTCAGAAGCTCTTTCTTGCCAACGCCATACTGCTTGGTTGTCAATGCTGCTGGGTGGCTCTTATTCTTGTCATATGAGTGTCCGAGCTCTTCTGCTAGTTTTCGACCAATGTGAAATGACTGAAAAGCCTCTGCAAATTCATTGACAGAAACAAACTGGTAGGGCTCATCGTGACGAGTCCAATACTGTCCTTGATCTTTCCTAGATGTCACCTGCCAGACAACCAAAACTCAAGTTAAGCTTTTGCAGGAGACCTACACATAAATTCAAAAGAAAAGTTTTTTCCCTTCTTTTTGGCTGGATAGAAGACTTCTTGCAAAAAATCTGCAGTTCCTTTTCTTACCGGACATTTGAATCCCATGGATTCAAAGAACTCAAGCACATGTTCTCGAGGACCCTGATACACAACCCGCCCATCAGAGATAAGAATAATGTCGTCAAAGAGGTCATAAGTCTCGGGTGCTGGTTGGAGAAGGGAGATAAGTGCTGTCCCTTGGAGAATTTGGATGGATTGCTTGAGAGAATTCACAATCTGAAAAGTCGTCGAGCTATCCAGACCAGTGGATATTTCATCCATGAACAATGCCTTTGAAGGTCCAACTAACATTTCTCCTGTAATGTATCAAATAGCTTATTTATATATGTTCAAAATCTAATTGAAACTTGAGCTTTTCTTCTTTTTTCCGCTAATAAATTGAAATATAAGCTGAAAGGGATGCATAGATAAATGATGAGTTTTTTTTTACCAGTGGTAACTCTTTTCTTTGTCCACCAGAGATACCCCTCAACATTTCATCACCCACCATTGTATCAGCACAGACATCCAACCCCAAAATCTACAATTTCCAACATGAAAAAAAAAAATTCCGAATTTCTTAATATTTCTAGTTCTCAAGAGTCTTAAAATAATTATATATCGTCTTTACAAAATATCATACCTTCAAATAATAATCGGTAACTACACTGGTCTCTTGTCCTTCCGTTGCAGCAGCCTGCATTATTAGAAATAAAAACTTCAGCATCTTGAAATGAGATTCGGAGAAAGCGGAGGTCATACCCTAAAAACTTCAGCATCTTGAAATATCATACCTTCAAAACTTCAGCATCTTCAACATCTCTGCAAGATTTCAAGATTCAAACAATTGATTCAGATTACGTGGAATGGTGGTTTGCAATACCCTATAAATTGAAGCAAATTGTGTATGACGTACCATAGCCAGTTCCAACTCCTTGACATCTCGCAGAGAAAGCCAAGGTTTCCCTAACAGTCATTTCTCCGATATGGAGGTCATACTGACTGATATATGCAGATGTTCTTTGTGGGACAAACTCGTCCATTCCATGACCATTATAAGTTACTTTTCCAGTAACCTAATGTCCAAAAAAAATACCCATTTAGTTATTCCAAACTAAAACATCAATAATGTAATCAGAAGAGTATGCAATATCCTCACTTGAAGATCTGAATCAAGCTTCCCGGCCAAAGCCAATAGCAATGTAGTCTTTCCAGAGCTTGGGGGCCTAAAAGTAGTGTCAATCTGTAGATTGAGACTGCCAAATGTGAGAAAACTTTCGCAGAATCTATGAAACAGAAATTAAACCAAAACCAGGTGAACTTCCATTTATTAATTCAAATGGAGATTGCTGTCTTACCTTCCAGGCTTGATGAAGGATAGACAATGGTCTTTTTCGACTGGGAAGGACATGGAGATAATTCAAGAACCCCTTTAAAATATAAGAAGAAACTATCATGCAAGTCGTTGCTCATAATTCTAAGAGATGAAGAAATATTACAAAAAAAACTATGCAAATGATTTGAACTTATAATTAACTACCTCTATCACATTGATAGTTGCATTATAGAGTGTTGGTAAAGCTCTGCCTCCCACGTGTGCTTCTGCGTCCACATTTAGATGTTCATATCTGACTTCGATCGTCGGAAGATCAATTCCAACTCTGAATTCAAATGAGAAAAAACAAAGACAGCCCATCAAAGGGTTAAGTTACTGCTCAGTAATTTATTATACGGGGGTAATTTATTCAGAACGTCAGATTCCTCAAGATGCGTGCACAAAATTTGAAATTAGTTAGGAGTAAACCATTCAGAGAAAACATTCTTTATCATAGATGGTGCACTTAATTTTTTAACTTTATTAGGCAGAGATTGGATTCATGCTAATAGATGTATTTTGTACTCTATGCATTGAAAATTTTTAGTTCTGATAAGAAAGGAGAAAAAATATTGAGGAAGTACATGTGGATCCTCAACCATTTCATATATTTTTAGGTTAAAACTTGTCATTTCTTCTATTGTTGTTCAATTTATGAAACTGAAATTAAAGAAAAATAGGTATGACGATTTACATGGGGAGAAGAGTCTACTCCAGCAGCAATGGCATCATCACATTGCTTCAGTATGCCCTTCCAATCGCCATCCCTCTTGGCATTGACACATTTACGTAGATGTTCCTCAACAGTTCGCAACTTTTGTAACTCGTCAGGAACAGGCTGTTGTCCAGGAGTACATAGTTGCTTCCGGGCATTCTCAACGTGCCCTAACCTGTAGGAAACAGAGTTAAATGAACACTATCCGACGGTCGTATATTAGTCACAAATAAAAAAAAACACTATCTTAATTTCGCAGCTCCCAAATTCGAAATCTCCTTGTAAATTCCCTAAAAAGGGATATACTAAACTAAACCAAAAATCAATTTCAATTACATTCTCAAGATTAATCTGTAGAAATATATATAAAAACAATGAAAACCACTGATCCAGAATTATTGAAGAGCAATTAATCAGTATAACAACTCAAATTTACTTGAAAATCCGGCAAAACAAAGAAAATGCATCAACCTCCAGTACAACAACAACAGTAAAAACAATCTATCATGTGACTAAAAGGAGATCCAAATTCAAAGGAGAACCCATTTCACTACGAAATCAAATAACTCAAACATCACAGGATTCAAAGAAGTCGTATAGACAGATAACCCCATTTGACTGATTATTCCAAATTACTCAAAGAAAAACATTGATGAATCTTTAACCAACACACACCATAGTTGAGCAATGAAAGAACAAAAACTAAGCTCAATCAGAACAAAAAAAGAAAGAAAATGATCAATTAATGAAATGGGAAAGGCAATTAAGGCTTCGAGATTGAAAGCTCACTCACCGCAAATACAAAGAACCCAATCTCTGACGCGCCCATTGATAACCAAAAAGAGAGAAATCACCCAATTTGCAACTTACAGAGAAATGAAACCCAAACCTAACCAAACAATAGAGAGACAGAGAAAGGGGTAATAGAGAAGGAGAAGAAGAAGACTTGGGGTGCCTTTTCAATGAACTCCTGTACATAGTTTTCACCAAAACATCGATGCCCAGCATCATAGACTTGGCGAATGAGGGAGACTGGCTTGGTCTTGCTCACACTCACCACTCTGACTTGATCGGCTCTTCGCCCAGATTTCTCCGCCGCTTGTTGCACCCTTTGCATCACTGAACGCAGTGCTGTTACAGCTGTTCCTTCCATGGCGAGTGCTGCAGCCATGGCTGGTGATGACTGTTGTTGTTTGGTCTCTGTTTCTTCTGACTGCTTGGGTTGCTCGACTTCTCCCTCTCTCTTCCTTCTCCTTCTCCTTCTCTCTTTCCCTCTCCTTTGAAATTTGGGGGTTTTTTTCACAAAGGATTGAAAAGGGGAGATGGAGCGGGAACGCGGGAAGCAAAAATTTTTCCCAAAATTTCGCCCGCGAGCCTTCGACCTACTTCTCCACAGGTCCCACGTGCAATACACGTGCACATTTGCAACGGTTTTAAGCCGTGGGTCACTATAGCCACGGCTTTTAGCCGTGGCAAACACGCCAACGGTTTAGAACCGTGGCCAAGCCGTTTTTTAGCAACGGTTTTAAGCCGTTGGGCACTATAGCAACGGTTTTTAGCCGTGGCAAACACACCAACGGCTTAGAACCGTGGCCACCCCTGTGTAGCTAATCAGCCCTTTTGGTGTAGTGTAAAGATCGTACAGCCAGTGCCCGGATGAAAGCTACTTAGGATTCCAACCCTAGCTTACGACGCCCGACTCAGCATGAATGCTCTGATATCACAAACTCACTCATAGCAGCAGCTACAGCCGACTGATCAGACTAACAAGGTGAGCCTCAAGCAACTTACCTTTGGGACTAGACACAACTTGAGCGAATCAACTCCAAGCTAAACTGTCTGCAACATGACCCCTACCAGGCATGACTACACAACATTGACTCTGAGTCGTTCACAATATAAAGCGGTCAAACTCTCTATCGCAGACAGACCAATCAACATTCTATTGATTCAACCAGCCTATGCCAAAGTAAGACAACAAGGCTAAATGAAATACATGTAATAGAAACAACAAACACGAAACAGACAAAACTGTTTTCATTAACGGTTAGAACGAAAAGGGGTACATGCATGCCAAGGCTAATCCTTATCAGAAGAAGGTACAGAAAAAGAATAGCTTAAGCCTATGGAAGATGAAGCAGGAGTTGCGTCCACATGCGCCACGGCCTGGACATCAGGGCCCAAACCGCCTTCCTCATCCGATGTCGCGAAGGTAATAGACAAGTCTACATATGACATCTTTTTATAGCGGCCGAGATCCCACTTCGGATGTTCCCCTTCATCACCGTCAGTAGCTCCAACCGGCCATGTACAACCCAGTGAAACTCAACTTGCCTTGCTCCTGGAGAAGCTCTTCCTCTCACGCCTTCACGTCAACAAGTTCAAGCTCTAGTAGCTCTAACTTGCAAGTCAGCACGTCGACCTGAGACAGCTCGCTGGCTAGACTACTCTTCACAACACGAAGCTCATGCAATTCGAGTTGGTCCTCAGCTTTTCTCGCCTCTCGAGCATAGAACTCCACATAAGATTCTAACCGTTGCTTCATAGAAGCCTAGTTGGTTTCCCTCGAGGCATTCAATTAAAAAAGAGACCGTCCTTCAAAACACACCTTAGCCGCAACT
>QNQO01004624.1:0-21405 GCA_003290165.1 Berberis thunbergii | reverse complement strand
TTTTAAAATCAGGGGACTGAATCAATTCGAAAAATGAAATCACAATCCTTGCACAGGACATTCTTGTTGGAGTGGATGTTTGTCTTTTGCCAAGAGTAATTGGCATTGTGTTATGGAGTTTCTAATATTGAACATGTCATTTTACTAGAAATATTCTTATTTCAATTTAGGCAATAATTGTTTTATGTACATCCAAGCATTGAACTGAATGTTTATACTTCCCTGATTTTTATTACTTGTATCATATGAACCAAATGTCAAATTCGATAACTTATGTTTTTATTTCTTTTGCAGGGAACAGTTTTATTTCATTCTTGCTGTCACTGCTCTTTTCATTTTATTGCTTATGCCATCACCAAACAACATAGTTTCATGTATTTTGGAGTCGCTTTCACATTCTTGTCTGGAATATACTTGGGTTTCTTCCGTGGACAGATTCGGAAGCAGTTTAATATTGGGGTAAGCATGATAACATGTTCATTGATGTTCAAGTTAGATACCTTATACTGCACTTTGAATTAATCCATATATTTACAAGTTCTTTCTCGTTCCCTTTTATTTTTGTTCAACTGTATTTTTTCTTCTTCTAATTACAAGCAGTTTCATTTACGACTAACTGCTAGGATAATAGGTAACCGTGAGGTCTAAAAGCTGTATCACTACTCCTATACCTGGTTTAGCCTTTTGGCTAATCGTAACCTGGTTGAAGCACAAAGTTCTACTTTTGTATTCTATCAGGGGCTGATAGTCAATTTTTTGTTATCTTTTACTTTTTTGGCAAGAGCTTTTAGATCTATGCTTTAGGTCATTACCTTCCCACAACTTCTTTTGCTTATGTTCTTCTTCCTTATTTTCTGGGGAATGGGGGTGGGATAAGACCCTTTCACTTCTTCAGAAACAAAATGCGAAGATCTTGTATAGTCTGTGTCTTGTGATATCATACCCTTTGTACTCCATGCTTGAACAACTGGCATCTTGAGCTTTCAGGTGTGCAAAACAAAAAACCATGTGCTTTTAAGCTTCAAATTTAGCATCTTATTGATGATGGTATCCTCGTTGTCATTAGATCAGATTCTTTTTCATTTTTTTTCAAACCTTGAAGGGTATTAGTTCTGAATTGGAAGGCCGTTGATAACTTTCATGTTTCAGTTTGATCCTTGGTTATGGTTCATACAATCTTTGCATGTCTGTATATGACTTATATTCTGGAATTAGTTGCATATAAAATTGTCGAGTAATTCTTGCTGGCCTGGGCTCAGCTGCCTGGGGGGCGAAAATACACTTTTGCCCCCTTCTTTAAACACCTTTTTCCAAAAAGTGGTTAAAGAGGGGGGGCAAAAGTGTACATTTGCCCCCCTCCCCCCCCCCCAGGCAGCAACCTCGCCCTTTCCCCAGGCCAGCTAGAATTGGGGAAAATTGTCATACCCAGAATAATAATGAGACTGTCTGTTATACCTGCTAATGATTGCATGGAATATATGGCATTGCAAAAACTGTTTCGGTTGGGCAACATCAATGAATCGCCTCCATGAATCTCTCACATGTTACCATAATGTTAATCTCAAATGAACCCACATTTTTGTTTCTTTGATAGTATTATTGGCTTTGATTTCCTCGATTTGACATGCCTATTGGGCTGGTTTACTTGTACAGGGAAGCGACAGCTTTTTGGATGATTGTGTAAACCACCTAATATGCCCCTGCTGCACATTATGTCAGGTATGTGTTTTTATTTAAAATGTAATCAAATAGTTATGAAAATTTTAACTGAAGTTCAGCTATATGTTTCTATACTGCTATGGGTTACTGTTAAGTGTTAAGCTCAAATTTATAAGAGTAGTTAACCAATATATGTGCCTGATGGTTGGCAGGAGTCGAGAACATTGGAGATAAACAATGTCCAAGATGGTGTATGGAGAGGCAGAGGTGACACCATATGCATAGGAGTCATGGCAAGGGTAGCAAAGGATTCCTGGAATTACGCCAGCCTCCTCTGGCGCAAACCAAATCCCCAGATCTCTGCAGCATGCAAAGACCTTCAGACGGTAATGATCACTCGTGGAGTTTAGATGTCAACCATTCGGTGCCGTTGGTCGCACCCAGCTAATTGTAGTGCCGGTAATCAATAACAAGCCATCTTTTCAAGGTTTTGTTGTACATATTCTGCACTCTGCCAAAATCAAAATTTCACTCAAGAATGTAGGAATGTAGAGCAGCAGAGAAAACTGTGTGGCTGGCCACAATGCTAACTTGGCAAAGCTACTGCAATCAACAACAGGGGGAAAAACTTCAGAATCTATGGTAGTAAACCCTTATGGCTCATCATATTGGACAATAGCCTCAGTTTGGCCTTTTGGTCCATATTGTGTGTATATAATAAAGTGGGACAGCTAAGTTGGCCCTTTTACTGTTAGTTTTTGTAGTTCATGCACTGGAAGAAACTGGTTTGGGTTGTAATCTTTTAACAGTTTATTTAAGAAGATTGATTCCTTGAATTGTTTAGGGTTTAGTCTAAGATTTAAGAGCTGCATTCGATTCTAATCTGAATATATAGAGTTTCGTCTCAGATGTACGCTACATTTGGTTCTACATGTTAGATGTTGCTAGTCCTAATATTGTTGTGCGAAAATTAAAATGGGCCTCTTATATGTAAACAACAATTTTTGTTTATTTATTTGGTATTTATTTATAGATATCAAATACTAAATGTTATAAAATGTGTATTTGATTAATTGTTACTTTTATTCATTCATTATTTAATGAGATTTCAATTGGATCATGTCCCAACCTCAGATTGTCCTCAGACGTATCCCTATCAACTAGATCATTTCTCTGCTCTTAATTGTCCTCAAACTTATCCTCGTCTATTTGATTATGTCTCATCCGTTGATAGCGTTTGACTTATCCATGTGTTAAATCATGTCCCAGCCCTTGATTTTTCTCAGACTTATCTATACAGGGCAACCATCCACCAAAATAGTAGGGGAATTTGAAGGAAGATGAGTTTTTTTTTTTTTTTTTTAATGTTGCGTAACGGCAGAACTGTCATTTGGAAAAAGAATAAGCGAGTAGTAAATTGGTATTGACGGAAAATGTCACTTTAAGGAGGTAAACAAATTACTGATACTTTTGGGGGGTAAAGTTGCTTTAGTCAAAATAATTGAGGGGCAAAGTCTAAAAAGCCCTTGAATCAAATCATAAAAATTCTCATTCACATGGCGGTTTTAATGTTTCATAATTAAACTAACTTGTTTGAGAAGTCAAACCAACCAAAATTTCAGAGAATCGATTGAGAAGAAATCATCAACTTCGACCAGAAGATAAATTTGCGTGATTTTAGAGAATTAAACAAAAATGTCAAGTGAGTTGCTTTCGATATCTTGGAACTCGTTGATTTGATAAATTGAAAGGGAATAAGGTAATAGGTTGGACATGAAATATGGAGGACTGATCACACCTAACAAAAACCAACTTGGATGTCTGAGATTATTGAATTCTACTTTAGGCCTTGCTGAGAAAGTTGGGTAAGTAGGATAAGTTGAAGGGTGTAATATCTTTAACCTATAAATTGATCGTCACTTGTATATGCACAAAGTTCAATTTTAATAGTACATATGAGTTATGACTACCTTCGATGTTTTTGAGAGGAATATTGGACATTCGGCAAACCATCTTTATATCACATTTTTTCAATTTTTCGAAAAACATATAATATCGCGGTATGGCCAGCAAAATATAATTTGCTAGGAACACTCTACTCTAACATTCAGAATCTACATTTGTTTGATATTCACTTTTTTGTGTGAATGGACTTTTCATTACATAAATTTTTGAAAAATCAAAAAGTGTTAGGGATGGCAATGGGGCGGATTTTCACGGATTTCTACTCCGCCCCAAGCCATTTGGGGTGGATTGGGTTTACCTTAACGATTTATGGGGCGGATATGGGGATCAAAATTGAATCTGTCACTGTTTCGGGGCGGATACGGATTTGGCCATATACGACCCACGGATATCCGTTAATCATATGTTATTACTATAATACCCTTCAACACTTAAAATACCCTAAACCTAATGTATTTCCTCCAATATCGAGACAACCCCTCCCCTATCTTTTTTCCTTCTTCTTCTGTCGGCTCCTCTCAGGGACTTGGATCAGCACCCCTCTCGGCCGCCTCCCTCTCCCCTCCCCGCCTCCCACTCCCTCTCTCCCACTTTGTTTCACAAAATCAAGCAAATATCAGGCAAAATCTAATTAGGCAAGATTTACGAGGATCCAAGCGACCCTCTGAGGTAGGCTTCGTGGTTGAAATCTATGTCCACTGCCACTACTGCCCTTTCCACGCTGAAATTGAGGCGACCGAAGTGGTGATTGTGGTGGAGACGGTGTGTTGTGCTCGTTGTTCGACATCCGGTGTGTACACTGGCATCTCTCTTCCACCACTTTCACTTTGCTGGACAAACTTCTTGTATTTTTTTTTCTTGAAGACGAAGAGATAGAGATAAGAGTTGTTTTTGTTTTTAAATGGTGGGTGGGTGGAAGAGAAAGAAAACTTATGTCTTCACTTCACTTACACTCTTCAGCTATTGAGAATGGGGTCTGTATCTCCTCTTCGTCTTGTTCAACAGGCTCTTTGTATATCCACTTGTGACAATGATAGTCAACAACAACTTTTCCAATCAAACTGACCACAAACCCAACGCATAAACTCAGGTTTTTGTACTTGTATTTCCACTAACACAATGCATGCTTGTTTTTAGGTGTTCACTTTGTACTTACCATTCTCCATAGTTGTAGATTTCATGAGACATCTTGAAGAAGAGTTCAGGTTGTAAGCCTTTGAGATGATACGGTAGCTTGTGCTGCTGTTGATAATCATATTTTTATTTTTTTAAATGGATATTCGGGTGGGGCGGATGTCCGTCATTCCGTTCGGGGCGGTGACGGTTTTAAACAATTTGCAGAAACGGATATACGGGGCGGGGATGGATTTGCCAAAATCCTCCCCGTTGCCATCCCTAAAAAGTGTGAACCAATGAGAGCATACTACGTCACCAATGTAAAAAATAACGTAGATTTTGAATGTTAGAGTAGACTGAATTTGCAAATATGCCATATTCTAAATCAAATTTATTTGATTATATATACCATTAAAAAAAAACCACAAAAGAAAAGCCGATGCACAAGGAGTAGTAGTTTTTTTTTTCTTTTTTTTTTATAAGGCTTTATGCATTAAATACTTAAATATGGTTACACAAAAGTTCTCCAACAGAAGAAGCAAGATCATGAGCCTCACTATTGAAGTCTCGAGGAATATAGTTACAAAACCAGGAAGGTTAACTAAAAGTGACTTAATAATATGATTTATAGGCCTCCACATCCATTGAAGGTCCGTTTGGTTAGCCATAGCTTCGTCATGAAGAATCGCATGTAGAATCCCAGAGTCTCCAAGAAGGAATCCGGACTTTCACTAACGTGTTTGGATCAGAAGAAGAGTGGCCTCAGCTGCAAGGCATTCAGCAATGGTACTATCAAAAACTTTGTCTGGTGTGGGATACTATAGTGGGAATTGATTGTGTGGTGTTTGGCTGCCTGGAGTTGTAAGGTAATAAGTTGGAGTCTGGATGACTGAGCTTCTGATAAAGGTCTTGCAGGGTCCATCACGTTAACAAGGTTTGATTGAAATTCACGGGGGGCATTTTGAAAGACCTGTGATAAGAAAACCAGTGCCTGATTATCCTGCCTTTGGCAACGAGATAGAAACCATTGTTTTTTCCGGTCTACCCAAGTGTGATTGAATTGTCTTAAAGCCAATCCGATAGAAACCATTGTTGTTAAGGGTGTAAATAAATCAGATTGTCTTAAAGTCAAATCCAATAAGGACACATCCAGGAAATCTGAACCCGATCTGATTTGGAATTTTATTTGATAGTACAAATCCATATGAGAATCCGATAAGTTGTCCTCAATTGAATCTAATTCGAAATCAATTAAAATTATATTTTTATTAAAAATCTTAATAAAATCATGTATAAATATATTATATATTTTATAATTTATTTATTGTTAGGTGCTAAAATGAAACAAAAAACAATTTCATCTTTGATATTAATACCCATGACTTATAAATTTTCAACTGAAAATTATATAATTCGGATAGTTATTGAATCGGATTTAACAAAATCCAAATCCGAATTCAATTCTTACATCCAAATTTGAATCTGATCCAAAAAAATAAATTCCAAATATGATTTTTCGGATTTGGGATAAAATCCGATTGATTAACAGCACTAATTTTTGCTGATATTCCAAGTACCAGTACTATAGTAATGCTTTGATAATTGTTTCCTTCTGCTCTGAGTAGTAGAAGAGAAACCTGCAACCCTGTCTCCCACAACAAACAGACACACCACCACTTCCCTCTCTCCTCTATTGGATGGATTCAACTCTCTCTCTCTCTCTCTCTCTCTCATTTCTCTCTAAAAGCTGTTGACATCCTCCATCAGGAAAACACAGAGACAGAAACTCCCTAGGTTTCAGGACAATAAAAGAAAGAAATCCTCCAACATTCGGAAAGATAAAGATGTCCATCTCTTTTATATATTACAAAGAGATCTTCTCTTCTCTCTATGCATTTATAAAAATCACTATAAAAACTTTGGGTTTTGTATCTAACACTACTAGCTATTTTTTTCAGTTGTAAATGCTTCTCATCAGCTGCTCAAACTCAAATCTCATCATCAGTTGCTTTCTTTCCCTCTGGTCTGGTGTTTTCTTGTCGATTAATCAATTAATTCATGAGTGTTGCAGACAGTGCAGCTTTCTTTGCTTTGCTTTTAGGCTTTTCATACTTTTGTGTAATAATTCTTACATTTTGTCTTACCTATAAGCCATAACCAGCAAGATGCTGTCACTGGGATTCTCGTCTCCAAATTAACTAGAGTTTGTAGGATCATACACAATGTAGATGACTTGCGAGCACATCGGCCTCTCACCAGCCCATTTGTGTATGACAAAAAAAAACACACACACACACACCTCAAATTGAATTAATTATGTTCTAACTTATAATTCTATCAAATTGATCAATATGGCTATCAAAAATTCATTGAAGTTTTTTTTTAAATAGAAATGGTGAAGATAAAGATGTAAAAGCTATAATGTTAGTCTTGGAATTTCCTTCATATTCATATTCACATTCATGAATATGCATAAATCCATTTTCGTAATACGTTCCCTTCTGAATATTCAATTTTATGAAGTCCAGTAACTTAAATTTCAATCGTATATGCACATTCCAACTTAAGATGTCAATTGGCATAATTACAGGTAAACAAAAACATTATTAGAGTAATTAATCCGTCGGTACAACTGTGATAGACATTTAAACTCTTTCGCATGCATAAAACAATTTTACCTATGTGTCACAATAAGTATATGATTTGAGTGTTTAGGTATCCAATGAGAAGTTTATATATATACAAAAGAGTTGGATTGGATTGCATTGCATTAGTTGGGTGAATCACATTGCCAATATCAAACATATCTTCAAATAAAACAGGTAGTCTCATGGCATTACAGTAAAAATGATCTTTTCAGGCATTGCAAGAATGATGTGACAGGGGTATCATAACTTTAAGTGTAAGTCACAGTGGTCCATGTTATCTTTTTGAGAAATTACTTGTTTTACTATTCCAAAATTGCTACCGTATATAGCTTTTTAAAATACTACCACATGATAGTTATCTAATAATAATAATAATGACAATAATTTTGAAATTTTGAAATAAATATTAAAATATATTTAATTCAAATATGACGCCACATCTACAAAAATGTTAACCATGGCTTCACAATCAATTACTACCAAACATTTCTCAAATCAAAATATTGGTTGAACTAATACAAATTACAAACACATCTAATTCACTACATCACCAAGTCCAACTTGGAAAGCAATATGTTGGAGCGAGCAAGACAGTTAACTTATAAAATGATACCTACAACAACGACCGGGCAACATTGATCATCCAATCTAAGATGGCATGAAGAGGAATCCAACTATAAACATGAAAAAATGCAACAGAAAAATATTTGATGAAGTTCCAGCCATTAGAACTGCAGCCTTGTTAGCAGGAAGCTGACAATCCACCACATTCACAAGTTGGGCAACCAGAACCACCCTAGTTGGAGATTCCCACTCATGAACTTCAACATCGACAAAAATCAAACCCTTTCTAGCATTCCTGCTAAATAGAATATTGTTTCAGTTAACTTCTTATTAAGAAAGCTTGGAAGTGAAGGTCAAAGTTGATTCGTTCAAAAGAATATCACTTACCAAAAAGTTCATAACTAATTAAAATCAATTTCTAAAAAAATAAAATAAAATAAACACGGGGAGAGCCTGAAACAACTAGAGAAGCATTTTCAGTGTAAAAGTGATATGAGATCAAAGAAAGATATATGAAAAATACTCACTTGCCTCTTTGAATCTAACTACATGGAGATGTTTCAATGACCAATGCTTCATAATCTCTCTACACATGTCCGTCAATTTGCAAACATAATGTCGATAATGAGAACACAATCCATATATCAAAAATCAAAACTGAAACACAAAAACAAACCTTTTGTCCCCTCTCATGCTTAGCTACTGGAAAGTTCCGAGACCCAACATCTTTCAGTATTTGATATCACTCCATACCTTTTACTTTAGTGAACGGATCAAATCACACAAACAAACACGTACCAATCTGTATTATATATCTATATATAGTTTATAATTGGGTTTCAATATGAAAAATTAATTAAAGTGATTTATAGACCGTAATCACTTATCAATAGAATTGAGAAGAAAGTATGGAAGAAAGAAAAGAAAAGAAAAAAAAAAGGTCCACATGGCAAATTCGTGTAACATAAGTTAAATAAGGACTATGTACAACAAAAACATTATATTTTGTTATAGCTTAGACAAAGATCAAAGGGCTTCACAGCCAGCATTTCACAAAGAAATAATTTTAAATAGCAATTTTACTATGAAATATACTTAGACAAAACTTGATATGCTGATCCATGTAATGCAACCAATAATGAAACTCTCACGTCACTCAGGTAGGCATAAACTTGACATCAAGCTGATATTCACATAATTATTACATAATATATCCCTTAATTTATACATGTTAGTGTTTCGATTATTATATTTTCTAGTAATTATTTCGTTTTCATGTCTTTTGTAGGAATTTGAGCGTAAACGATGAAATCATATTAAAGCGACAAGTTAAGGAATGACAATTAATCGATTCCAACGGTGGTATACAACAGTCACAAACCTAATTCACAAACCTAAACCCGAAACCTAGTTCATAACCTAAAACCTGAAACCTAATTCATAACCTAAACCCGAAACCTAATTCATAACCTAATCCATAACCTAAATCCAAACCCAATGCCAAGCCCAATCCTACTCTCATTGATGAATCTTCCCCTCATCTCATCCCTATTCAACTTGGTCATTTTCTATAAATACTAAGAGAATAGGGTGAGAAAGGGAGAAGAGGAAGAGAAGGGAAAAGAAGAGAATTAGAAATCAAAACATCTTCCTCAATGGAGATTTCCTCAAAGGAGTTCCTTTCTCAAAGGTGATTCTCACAAGGCCACCCTCACCACTCATCCATCTCTCACTCACTCCACTCACTCAGCAATCACCACCTCGCCACCACACCATCACCCTAGCACCACCTCCACCGTCAGAGAGCACAACCGCCACTGTCACCACCGTGAAACAGGGGTGTGACAACCTTGTTTCACGTCCAATTTTCACCCCACCACCACTCTCTGCTCCTCTCCCTTGTCCACCACCTCCGCACGAGTCCCACCACCACAACCTCCGCACGAATCGCCGCGACAGAGCCACCAACCACGCCGCAAACAGAGCCGCACCGCGACTCTGTTCCGCCTCGCAGACCCTGTTTCCCCTCATTTCTCGGCCTCTCTTCGTCTCGAGCTTCTTCCTGACTCCCTCTCTCGCGACCACCGTCACGACCAGACCAAGCACCATCACCGCCACCTCGCGAGACAGAGCTCGCAGCCACAGAAACAGGGAGCCCTGTTCCTCGCCCTCCTTTGCGTTTTTATTGATATCTAGCTGTTTCCTCACCCTCTATTTCTCTTTTTCAGGTTCTCGAGATGATTTGAGGACAAGGAAGGTCGCGAGGAGCGAAGGAAAGCCGCGAGACAGCCGCTATCGCGCTGGAAAAGAAGGTGGAGCAGCACAGAGTACTGTAGCAGAGGCGGGAATTGGTCAAATTCAGTTATTTGGCTATTCACACCCCCGGTTTTGCTCTGTACCACCACAGAGCGTTTTGGGACCATTTCCTCGGGATTCATGCTCGGACCACCTGCTGATCTGCTGAGTGCCACCACATCGAGCTTGTGACAAACTAAATGGGTTGTATAATTTATTTTGATTTATTTTACTGAATTGTGTGTTTAATTGTTAATTACAATTTATTTCTGAATTTTGATAAATTGCTTTCACCTTGCATGTTCGAGAAATGAAACTTGATATGTTTGGTAGTTAGAATTACCCTTTATTAATATTCAAAGCATGTGTTAAAAATATTAAGCTAAAACTTTGATTAAGTGTGCCCTAAAAAGACACTTAATACTTTGTAAGAGCGTATTTGCTTGAAATAATTTGTTAATGTTTGATAGAAACATGGTATAAGTTTAATTGGATTTTAACGATCACATATTCGGTGTAAGCAAGAGATTCTCATCCCTAACGCTTCTCGTTTTTAAATTCAGTAATTTAGATTTCAATAATTTTACTAACTCATTGGTTAGTCCAAGCCACAAAAACCCATTTCATCTATCTCTTATTTTATTTTTCTTATTTTTAATTTATTTTTAGTTTAGTTTTAAAAATGTTGTAACCCCATTTTCCATTTAAATTAGTTTAATTAAATTCTAAAATACAATTGCATCCACCTTCTTCGTCGGATCGACCCGTACTTGCCGTTGTCTACCAGTTAGGCACCATGCACTTGCGGTTATTACAAGTGGGCTGAATTAACCTATTTATTTAGGTTAGTTAAATCCGCATCACGTTTTTGACGTCGTTGCCGAGAAAGGTTGCGGTGTAATTGAATTTAAAATTTATTTTCACTAATTATAAAAAAATTTAAATTAAAAAAAACAAAAACAAAAAATAAATTATTTTTATTTTATTAAGTTCTTTTACACTCATTTTGTGTTTGATTTTGCAGAATATACTCTTCTCGAGGATATTGGATGATCCTGCAAAACATCAAGCAAATTTTTATTTTTTGAGGAGAGTTTTAATTTTATTTTCACCTCGTTCTACGAGTGTGTGGTGTAATAATTTTTAAATTTTACTGTTTTTCATTTTGTTTAAGTAAAAAAAAAACCTAAAATTCTCTAAGTCAAAAGAAATTATAGAGAAACAACTCTAATTGTTACCCAATAATTTTTATGATTTAGAAATCCGACTTCTAAGACCAAGACCAGTAATTTGATTGCATATGCTTGTGTGTTGATTGAAACAGATAAACAGAAGTCGGACTTTTTTTTTGAATTGTGCTAACTTTTTGTGCAGATTGGAATACGCACACTGTAAGTATTTCTATCACACGCAATGTATTAGCGACCGGGTGCTTTGTGTGATTGTTTGAAATTGTGTGATTGGTTGTTTAATTTCTGTAATTGTGGATGCTAAACTTTAGTAATTCATAATAAGCAGACCCAGCTTATAAATAGAAACTGGTGGGACTTGAAATCCCCACCTCATCACTCCAGCTGTGTGCCACCAATATCCTAACATAATTAACATCAATTAGCAAGTTAGATAGAGCATTTTTTAGGTACGGTGTTCATAGAACAACCAAGACCAAGGTAAATCCAATAATTTTTGTGTTGACCCAAGCTAAAAGTGACGATGGGTTTAATCATTCAATGAACTTCGAGAGGCCACTGCCACAAGGGTAATTTACCCGATACGTCGAGTCATAAGTAAGCTACGATCCACAAGAATAATTGGTGTAACCAACAGTTTTTGGTTAGGAACACAAGCCTCAAGTGTGCATTTAACATCACATCGTTCTCACATCTATTGGCTTACAGAGCGGTAGCACAAGGAAGTACTTAATTGGACCATTGTGACCTATTTCTCTTGTGCGATAATCCGGTTTCTTTGAAACAAAACTCTAGCCTACTGATTTTGAACTTTGTGGTGTAAAGTGTACACTCTTAGGATCAACTTGTAGCACCCATTGCTGTGACATAGAGATTACATAAGAAATAATTGTCCCCCAAAGATAAAAAAGATAATTGATCTCAAAAACGTTGATTGCTTAGGGAGTCATGTTTCTTGTGCATTTATTGGTTGCTAATTGCATGTGAGCCTGTGTATATTTTTAGAGTTAGTGCTTTCAAAAAAAAAAAATGAACACCAGGGATTGTCCAGCCTATTTTTCCGAGCAAGTCAATTCATTTTATGACATGCGACGACCTGATTATGATCCATATTTAGATTATTACAACTCAGGTCTAGCCTATCATCCTGAATTCTCATGGGCTCATGGTCAGTACCATGAAGGCCCTCTAGACACTCCTCAGACTCCTCAAGCTTTCATTCCTGATAATGAGTTAGAGGATATAATGAAAATTGTTATAGAGCGAACAGGAGAAATACTTGTGCAAAATTCTCATGATATCACAGAATTGACAACTATTTTTCAACAAAACTCTAAAGTTATCCGGAAACTTGAGATGACTGTGAGTCAAATAGTTGAGTCACTTCCTGAGATAGAGTCAGAAAAATTCCCTAGTGACTCATTTATTGATGAACCTGTCGATTCTGAGACACTACAGACATCTCCTTCCCATGTTGACTCGTGCCTCCCTAGTGACTCATGCATCGTATCAAACTGTGAACATTTTTTAGAGTCTCCCCTTGACTGTTTAGAGGTTTGTTTGACTCAATTTAGTTTAGACTTTGATGTTGATGATTCCATTAGGGAAGTCAATGATTTGCTTGACTCAGTCCCTATTGTGGATCCTAGTTATAAATGGAAGTCTAAAGTGAAGCCTCTTCCACTCAGTGAGTCAAAACTAGCCCCATCAGTTGAGTCACCTGAGCTTGACCTTAAACAATTACCTGACACCCTCAGGTATGCATTTTCAGGTGATGAGTTGTCTAGACCAATATATCTATATGATTCATGTGATGAGCCTGTACCACCTGATATATCCATCGTCTCATCTACTTGCATCACATTCCCATTTATTAAGGCTACTTTCACTGATCCCTTGTGTTGTAGTGAGGATTTTAGTTTTCACCATCCTGTTGTGCAAATTATCCAATCATCCGATTTGGAACCAGACATAGGATGCTCCCTTTTTGGAGCACGCAAGGATCATCTATTGTATATGACTACTGGTGACTTTTGGAATGTCCTAGTGTATTTGGTGCCCCATGTGATTCCTATATTTTGGTGGACTGATCCTCAACTATTCAGGTTGTTGATATACGACCATGGACTAAGTGTTTGTCATGTTCTTCCTCTCCACTATTTGATACACCATTTTTTAGGAAGAATATTTGTCGGGTTGATGACGGTAAACCAAGCGCTCCTAGGAGGCAGCCTAGCTTTAGTTGTGTGTCTTTGCTGTTAGTCTGGATTGATTTTCGAGTACCCTATTTAGTTGTGTTTCACTCATACTCGTTAGCTCCATAACAGTTTTGACTTCCAACTTGCTTTTTCTTTTTAGTTTTCTTTGTTAGTGTCGAGTCTGCATTTTATCGATTTCTAATGAAAACTCCATGATTCTTATGTTTATGAGCCTCATTGATGGATGACTTCTTGGAAATTGGTAAAATCTTCACCGCGGTAATACTGTTCTAACCTCCTCTCATGTACTTCATTCATTTGTCAGAATTACTTTGTTAAACATTGAGGACAATGTTTGGATTAGGTTTGGGGATAGGGTTCATGAGTCGGTGAATTTTTAATTTTTTTTCGTAGTGCTTTCTTTTCTTATTCTTTAAAAAAAAAAAAAAACTTTTCTGTCAAAACAATTTGGTCTTTTGTGATTATGAAAATGGATTTTAAATGTTTTATGCTCAAGAAAATGCAAACCAACTTGACATATTGGTATATTGATAATGGCTGAAAGTTTATTAAGATCCTTAAGTTAGATCTAATTCATAAGATTTTTCAACTCGATTATCTTTGCACCATGAGCCATATTAGCATAACTTGAAATTGATGAGTGAAATATATACTAGAAAACCTTAGAATAATAGTGGAGACTTAACCCTGAAAGCTTTGAACATTTCTATTTTTTTCTGAGGGTTATACATAAACTCTGATTTTTTTTTAGTCTACATTATCTTGTTGATGATCTCATTATTTTCATTCTTTTGATCAATTGCTTTAGGAATGACATAAAAATTGAATTATTACACTATAACTTCTTGGCTTATTCAATTGAGATGTCATAATACTGACCCGAACTTAGGAAATGATCTAGGCATTTTTTTCTTTAGACCATTAACTAGCCTTTTAACTTACCTATAACATTAACCTTTTTTGTAGCCTTTTGAGCCTTAGATTAACTTTTATTTGTTAAACCGTTAACCTTTACCCAACTTTTCTGGGAATGTGTATGGATGGATATACTTAGTGTCAAAAGGGCATGAAGAGCAAAATATGAGATATTTCATAAATCCTCTATGAAAAAAAAAAAAGGTTGAAGAAAAGAAAAATAGAAAAAAAAACGATTCTTCAATGAGGATAAAGATGTGAAAATGAAGAAAAAAAAATTGATGGTGCGCAACATTGATTTATTCATGACAGCCCTAATTGTTCGTATAATGGGTGTATACATTCCTAGAATTTTTTGTTAGAATCCTTTGACATTCCTTATTAACTATTACCCAAGCCCCATTACAACCCAACAAAGTCCTAGTTGATCTTAGGTAAAGGTTGGTTTTGTAGATGTGGAGATTTAATAACCAAGACCTATGGTGTTTGATTCAACATTCCCAAAAGTAATTGATATTCCTGTCCATGAGATCATGTTCATTCCATTCTTGAAAAGTCCGTTCTTCATATTTCTATATGTGAGATGATTGTTTTCCATTATTTACTCTTTTCCTCACATATAAACTGAGTGAAATACCAAATCTCTGAGTGCTTTATTGTGAGTGACATGAGAGGTTTGAAGTCAAAATAAATTTTCTACAGGAGATTTAGTCATTGCTTTACTCTGAAATGAAAAGTTATGTTGACAGTGCTATCCACACACACACATTGAGTTGAGGATGATTATGAATTTTTTCTAACCTTTGGAGAATATTAAATTATTTAGAGATTTGTTGATACACTAAAATGACACTGTTGGTTTCCTGCATTTATTGAAGTTTTAAAATGAACACTGTTTGACCAAGTTTTTGAGTCAGTAATGTTTGTGGGTAACATTTATGGAAACCCTCACGAGACTATAACTCGTCCACTAGAGGTAATCTAGGGGTTTAAAGCCTTGTTGCACGTGTAAGGTAAGTGCAATCGATGTTATCTGCGAAAGTGAGTTAGGATTTTTCTTTTTATTGTTTTGCTCGAGGACTAGCAAAATATAGGTTTGGGGGTATTTGATATTCACATAATTATTACATAATATATCTCTTAATTTATACATGTTAGTGTTTCGATTATTATATTTTCTAGTAATTATTTCGTTTTCATGTCTTTGTAGGAATTTGAGCGTAAACGATGAAATCATATTAAAGCGACAAGTTAAGGAACGACAATTAGTCGATTCCAACGGTGGTATACAGCAGTCACAAACCTAAACCCGAAACCTAGTTCATAACCTAAACCCGAAACCTAATTCATAACCTAAACCCGAAACCTAATTCATAACCAAATCCATAACCTAAATCCAAACCCAATGCCAAACCCAATCCTACTCTCATTGATGAATCTTCCCCTCATCTCATCCCTATTCAACTTGGTCATTTTCTATAAATACTAAGAGAATAGGGTGAGAAAGGGAGAAGAGGAAGAGAAGGGAAAAGAAGAGAATTAGAAATCAAAACCTCTTCCTAAATGGAGATTTCCTCAAAGGAGCTCATCACTCAAAGGTGATTCTCACAAGGCCACCCTCACCACTCATCCATCTCTCACTCACTCCACTCACTCAGCAATCACCACCTCGCCACCACCATCACCCTAGCACCACCTCCACCGTCAGACAACACAACCGCCACTGTCACCACCGTGAAACAGGGGTGTGACAACCTTGTTTCACGTCCAATTTTCACCCCACCACCACTCTCTGCTCCTCTCCCTTGTCCACCACCTCCGCACGAGTCCCACCACCACAACCTCCGCACGAATCGCCACGACAGAGCCACCAACCACGCCGCGAAACAGAGCCGCACCGCGACTCTGTTCCGCCTCGCAGACCCTGTTTCCCTTCATTTCCCAGCCTCTCTTCGTCTCGAGCTTCTTCCTGACTCCCTCTCTCGCGACCACCGTCACGACCAGACCAAGCACCATCACCGCCACCTCGCGAGACAGAGCTCGCAGCCACAGAAACAGGGAGCCCTGTTCCTCGCCCTCCTTTGCGTTTTTATTGATATCTAGCTGTTTCCTTACCCTCTATTTCTCTTTTTCAGGTTCTGGAGATGATTTGAGGACGAGGAAGGCCGCGAGGAGCGAAGGAAAGTCGCGAGACAGCCGCTGTCGCGCTGGAAAAGAAGGTGGAGCAGCGCAGAGTACTGTAGCAGAGGCGGGAATTGGTCAAATTCAGTTATTTGGCTATTCACACCCCAGTTTTGCTCTGTTCCACCACAGAGCGTTTTGGGACCATTTCCTCGGGATTCATGCTCGGACCACCTGCTGATCTGTTGAGTGCCACCACATCGAGCTTGTGACAAACTAAATGGGTTGTATAAGTTATTTTGATTTATTTTACTGAATTGTGTGTTTAATTGTTAATTACAATTTATTTCTGAATTTTGATAAATTGCTTTTACCTTGCATGTTCGAGAAATGAAACTTGATATGTTTGGTGGTTAGAATTACCCTTTATTAATATTCAAAGCATGTGTTAAAAATATTAAGCTTAAACTTTGATTAAGTGTGCCCTAAAAAGACACTTAATACTTTGTAAGAGCGTATTTGCTTGAAATAATTTGTTAATGTTTGATAGAAACATGGTATAAGTTTAATTGGATTTTAACGATCACATATTCGGTGTAAGCAAGGGATTCTCATCCCTAACGCTTCTTGTTTTTAAATTCAGTAATTTAGATTTCAATAATTTTACTAACTCATTGGTGAGTCCAAGCCACAAAAACTCATTTCATCTATCTCTTATTTTATTTTTCTTATTTTTAGTTTAGTTTAAAAAATGTTGTAACCCCATTTTCCATTTAAATTAGTTTAATTAAATTCTAAAATACAATTGCATCCACCTTCTTCGTGGGATCGACCCGTACTTGCCGTTTTCTACTAGTTAGGCACCGTGCACTTGCGGTTATTACAAGTGGGCTGAATTAACCTATTTATTTAGGTTAGTTAAATCCGCATCACAAGCTAACATGCAAAACTCAATTGCCACTCAAAACAAATTGAAATTTCAATTTTAACTAAATGCAATCAACCTACATACCTTCTCAGTAGCCTGAAAAAGAGCTCTATGGCAACTAAAACTAACTGCAAGGATGGAATTGCCTTCCCTATATGACCATTGTTTAGTGAAGAACAGACAATGTACTCGAACAACTTCCGCTCAACAACCAAATTACAATGAATTCAGAAAAATCCTCTCAGAATTTTTTTTTAATTGCTCCCCACATATTTGAACCTATAATTGCTCTCCATTCATTAGCTTTCTCTCGTTGTTGAATTTGAGTTTGAAATTTTTCTTCTTCTTTTGACAGTGATGAAGGCTCGTCGTCTTTTTCAATTGAAAATTCATAAGAACGACACTTTTTACTAATAAAGTTGTGTAAGGCTACACACGCTAGCACTAACTCCGCTTGTGTTTTATATGAAAATTGGTTCAATTGAGAGTGAGATGGGAGAGTTTGTTGATCTTCGACAGAAAGAACAAGAACCCTAAAAGAATAGAGAGAGAAGAAGGGGAGGGAAAATAAAAAAGGGGAGGGAAAAAAAGAGGGGAAGGAGAGATAAGTCAATATGACTATTGCTAAATAACACCACCATTTTTGTTGAAGGACACCACCAACCCCCTTACTTTTGGAAAGACACCACCACGTTTTTGAATGACACCCCTACCTGTTGAATGATACTATCAATATAAACAAAAAAAAACCCTAAACTCTCTTTTCCTCTCTTCTCATCTCTCCATTTCTTCCCCATCAATCACCACCGCCACCTCTCATCCTCCTCCTCCCCTTCACTACCACTTCGCCATCGCCACCTCTCCTCCTTTTTCTTCTTCTTTTCTTTTTCAATCACCACCACCACCACGCTACCGCCGCCTCTCTTCCTCCCCCTCTTCTTCTTCTTCTTCATCAGTCACCACCGCCACCTCTCATCCCACCTCCTCCATCTTCATCTTATTATTCTCCTCCTCATCCCCCTCACTTCTTCTTTTTCTTCTCCTCCTCCACTTTATTTTTTCTCTCTGTTTTTTCTTTTTTACTTCTTCTTCTTCTTTTTGCCCTCGCGAAGGTTCTGACAAGTAGAGAACCTCCACTTGTAGGAACCTCCGCAAGGGCGATGGAGGTAAAAAATCATGGGAGAAGAATAAGAAGAAATTTGAAGGAAAAAAAGAACAAAAACCAAACATGAAGATAAGAGAGGACAAGAAGATAAAATAAGATTAAAAAATGAGAAGAATAAGAAAAATAACAAAAAAAAAAAAACAAAACAAAGAAGAAGAGGAAATGCGGGTGGTGGTGCAGCTAGCGGTGGTAGGGTGTGGTGGTGTGGCCAAAAAAAGTTGTGGGGCAAGGTGGTGTTGCTCCTGTCAAGAGAGAATAGAAGATGGAGAAGGAAATGTGGTTGTGTCCTTCAGCAGACCTCAAAAAAGTGAGGTGGTGGTGTCCTTCAGTGGAATTGGTGGTGTTATTTAATAATGACCAATACAAATCCGTTGAAATATGAGGGAGGAGAGGTTGGATTTGGAATGACTCATGGTTATATATACTTTCCACTCACAAAATCTACAACTTTAACAAATCAATTAAAATCCACTACTTCTTGAATACCTCCTGGTTTTGGTGGACTTTTGAAAGCATGAATTGAATACCCTCTGATTTGATAGATTTTAAAACAATCATTTAAAATCCGTATTTGAATATCCCTAGATTTACATGTCTTATTTTAAATCCTTAATTGAATACCCCTAAATTTCAATGGATTTTAAAATCCGTAATTGAATATTACCCCCCTAAGTCTAGATTTTAATAACATATGTACTTAAAAACACCCCCCCCCCCACACACACACACACACACACACACACACACGCACAACTTACATTTTTTATGAAAACAAATTTATTGGGTGCCCTTATTTATTGAGCAAAAAATCAATGACATTTGAAATTGGGTTCATACTATTGTTAGATTTGGAAGTGTTTTTATTCACAACTATTGCAATAATTGGAGTTGTGAATCCATTGTATGGTTGCTCGAAAGAATAACTACCAAGCTGATGAATGTAGAAGATAAGAAGGAGACTAGGAGTTGTTTCTCTTACTCAAATAGTGGTTGGGTACACTAAGTAACTTTTATAAGTTAAATATGTAAACTAAAGTTAGTGCAACCAATTCAAACGATCAGATACACGTAACAACTCTATACAAATATTGACAGGAAGAGATCCCATCTACAAGACTACAACACGAGAAGATATTCATTTTATGAATGACTAGGTTTTATTTTCACAATAAGAATGAAAAGGTTTGGTAGTATGGGAAATAATATAGAAAGAACCTACAGTGAAATTGTATTAGATATACACGCCCCATTAAATTTCGATAAGATCGAGATATATTCGTCAAATCTCCGGTGCGGGATATGTTTGACCTTTTGTTTCCATGAAATGTAAATTAGTATCGGGCATAAAATTATGAAAACGATTACATGATTTATGTTAAAATGTATTGGAGCAATTACATTATCTGACTACCGCCACATTAATATAAATTGCTATAGGGGTTCGCTTTCAGTTAGAGAGAGAATTCCCTGTTGATCAATATTATATGGAAGAAACTGATTTGATCAGACTCCAAAGTCCAAATAAATAACTTTCACTACAAAAAAACGTAATATTAGCTACGGCAATTAGCGACGGTTTTTTAAAACCGTCGCTATTGAATCGGTTTGCGACGGCAGTTGACCGTCGCTATTGGTCTTCTGCTACGGGTATGGGAAATAAATTAAACAACCGTCGCTTATGCTTTTTGCGACGGCTTACAACCGTCGCTAACTGACATTTTTTTTAAAAAAAATTACAAAACACGTAGCGACGGCTCTTGGGCCGTAGCTAAGGTTTTCGAAATTTTTTTTATACATAGCTACGGTCCGCGTACCGTCCTAATTGCCATTTTTTTTAAAAAAAAAATTTACAAAAACAATGTAGCGACGGCTCTTGGGCCGTAGCTAAGGTTCGAAATTTTTTTATACATAGCTACGGTCCGCGTACCGTCGCTAATGTGCCATTTTATTTAAAAAAAAAATTTAACAAAAAATGTAGCGACGGCTCTTCGGCCGTAGCTAGGTTTCGAAATTTTTTTTATACATAGCTACGGTCCGCGTACCGTCGCTTAAGTGCCATTTTTTTAAAAAAAATTTATAAAACATGTAGCGACGGCTTTGGCCGTAGCTAAGGTTTCGAAATTTTTTTATGCATAGCTACGGTCCGCGTACCGTCGCTAATGCCATTTTTTTTAAAAAAAATTTACAAACAACGTAGCGACGGCTCTTGGGCCGTAGCTAAGGTTTCGAAATTTTTTTATACATAGCTACGGTCCGCGTACCGTCGCTAATGCCATTTTAAAAAAAAAAATTTACAAAGCAACGTAGCGACGGCTCTTGGGCCGTAGCTAAGGTTTCGAAATTTTTTAAGTGTTAGCTACGGTCCGCATACCGTCGCTAATGTCATTTTTCAAAAAAAATTTACAAAACAACTTAGCGACGACACTTGGGCCGTAGCTAATGTTTTTGTGATTTTTAAAAAACAAATATTTATAAATTTTTTCGATAGGGCCGTAGCTAATGTTTATAAATATTTTTGTGATTTATAAATATTTAAAAAATAAATATTTATAAATATAGGGCCGTAGCTAATGTTTATAAATTTGTTTTTGTTAGCCACGGTCCAAATACCGTAGCTAAT
>QNQO01004623.1:0-21815 GCA_003290165.1 Berberis thunbergii | reverse complement strand
CCGTTTGAATCCTAAAGCGCACGTGGCACCATAATAACGATAAATGAAACACGTTTGAATGAAACAAACATGTTGATTTTTTGCTTGGAACTGTTTGTGCGTTAAGCTAAATTGGGAAGGCCAATTTGGGTGCAATCTGAGAATACAGGGATTTTAGTTACCAAATAACCTCCGTTTGAATCCTAACCTCACGTGGCACCATAATAAAGACAAATGGAACATGTTTGACAAAACAAACAAGTTCGGTTGTCCTAAACGAAGAAGAAAAACTCGTTTGTACGTTGTAGGCTCAATTGGAGGCCAATTTGGGTGCAATCCGAGAATACATGGATTTGAGTGACAAAATGACCTCCGTTTGAATCCTAAGCACACGTGGCACCATAATAACGACAAATGGAACATGTTTGACTGAACAAACAAGTTCGGATGTGTGCTTAACGATTAAGGAAAATCGTTTGTACGTTGTAGGCTCAATTGGAATCCAATTTGGGTGTAATTCGAGAATACAAGGATTTGAGTGACTAAACGACCTCCGTTTGAATCCTAAATTTGCGTTGCACCATAATAACAACAAATGGAACATGTTTGACACAACAAACAAGTCCGGTTGTGCTTAACGAAGAAGGAAACTCATTTGTACGTTGTAGGCTCAATTGGACGCGAATTTGGGTGCAATCTGGGAATACATGCATTTTAGTGACCAAATGACCTCCGTTTGAATACTAACCTCACGTGGAAAAATAATAACGAAAAATGGAACATGTTTGACTCAACAAACAAGTTTGGTTGTGCTTAACGAAAAAGGAAAACTCGTTTGTACGTTGTAGGCTCAATTGAAAGCCAATTTGGGTGCAATCCGAGAATAAAATGATTTGAGTGATGAAATGAACTCGATTTTAATACTAACCTCATGTGGCACTATAATAATGAAAAATGGAACATGTTTGACTCAACAAACAATTTCAATTGTGCTTCACGAAGAACGACAACTCGTTTGTACGTTTTAGGCTCAATTGGAGGCCAATTTGGGTGCAATCTGATAATACAATGATTTGAGTGACCAAATGACCTCCGTTTGAATCCTAACCACACGTGGTACCATAATAACGATAAATGAAACACGTTTGAATGAACAAACATGTTGATTTTTGCTTAACGAAGAAGAAAAACTTGTTTGTGCGTTTTAGGCTAAATTGGAAGCCAATTTGGGTGCAATCTGAGAATACAGGGATTTTAGTTACCAAATAACCTCCGTTTGAATCCTAACCTCACGTGGCACCATAATAAAGACAAATGGAACATGTTTGACAAAACAAACAAGTTCGGTTGTCCTAAACGAAGAAGAAAAACTCGTTTGTACGTTGTAGGCTCAATTGGAGGCCAATTTGGGTGCAATCCGAGAATACATGGATTTGAGTGACAAAATGACCTCCGTTTGAATCCTAAGCACACGTGGCACCATAATAACGACAAATGGAACATGTTTGACTGAACAAACAAGTTCGGATGTGTGCTTAACGATTAAGGAAAATCGTTTGTACGTTGTAGGCTCAATTGGAATCCAATTTGGGTGTAATTCGAGAATACAAGGATTTGAGTGACTAAACGACCTCCGTTTGAATCCTAAATTTGCGTTGCACCATAATAACAACAAATGGAACATGTTTGACACAACAAACAAGTCCGGTTGTGCTTAACGAAGAAGGAAACTCATTTGTACGTTGTAGGCTCAATTGGACGCGAATTTGGGTGCAATCTGGGAATACATGCATTTTAGTGACCAAATGACCTCCGTTTGAATACTAACCTCACGTGGAAAAATAATAACGAAAAATGGAACATGTTTGACTCAACAAACAAGTTTGGTTGTGCTTAACGAAAAAGGAAAACTCGTTTGTACGTTGTAGGCTCAATTGAAAGCCAATTTGGGTGCAATCCGAGAATAAAATGATTTGAGTGATGAAATGAACTCGATTTTAATACTAACCTCATGTGGCACTATAATAATGAAAAATGGAACATGTTTGACTCAACAAACAATTTCAATTGTGCTTCACGAAGAACGACAACTCGTTTGTACGTTTTAGGCTCAATTGGAGGCCAATTTGGGTGCAATCTGATAATACAATGATTTGAGTGACCAAATGACCTCCGTTTGAATCCTAACCACACGTGGTACCATAATAACGATAAATGAAACACGTTTGAATGAACAAACATGTTGATTTTTGCTTAACGAAGAAGAAAAACTTGTTTGTGCGTTTTAGGCTAAATTGGAAGCCAATTTGGGTGCAATCTGAGAATACAGGGATTTTAGTTACCAAATAACCTCCGTTTGAATCCTAACCTCACGTGGCACCATATTAAAGACAAATGGAACATGTTTGACAAAACAAACAAGTTCGGTTGTCCTAAACGAAGAAGAAAAACTCGTTTGTACGTTGTAGGCTCAATTGGAGGCCAATTTGGGTGCAATCCGAGAATACATGGATTTGAGTGACAAAATGACCTCCGTTTGAATCCTAAGCACACGTGGCACCATAATAACGACAAATGGAACATGTTTGACTGAACAAACAAGTTCGGATGTGTGCTTAACGATAAGGAAAATCGTTTGTACGTTGTAGGCTCAATTGGAATCCAATTTGGGTGTAATTCGAGAATACAAGGATTTGAGTGACTAAACGACCTCCGTTTGAATCCTAAATTTGCGTTGCACCATAATAACAACAAATGGAACATGTTTGACACAACAAACAAGTCCGGTTGTGCTTAACGAAGAAGGAAACTCATTTGTACGTTGTAGGCTCAATTGGACGCGAATTTGGGTGCAATCTGGGAATACATGCATTTTAGTGACCAAATGACCTCCGTTTGAATACTAACCTCACGTGGAAAAATAATAACGAAAAATGGAACATGTTTGACTCAACAAACAAGTTTGGTTGTGCTTAACGAAAAAGGAAAACTCGTTTGTACGTTGTAGGCTCAATTGAAAGCCAATTTGGGTGCAATCCGAGAATAAAATGATTTGAGTGATGAAATGAACTCGATTTTAATACTAACCTCATGTGGCACTATAATAATGAAAAATGGAACATGTTTGACTCAACAAACAATTTCAATTGTGCTTCACGAAGAACGACAACTCGTTTGTACGTTTTAGGCTCAATTGGAGGCCAATTTGGGTGCAATCTGATAATACAATGATTTGAGTGACCAAATGACCTCCGTTTGAATCCTAACCACACGTGGTACCATAATAACGATAAATGAAACACGTTTGAATGAACAAACATGTTGATTTTTGCTTAACGAAGAAGAAAAACTTGTTTGTGCGTTTTAGGCTAAATTGGAAGCCAATTTGGGTGCAATCTGAGAATACAGGGATTTTAGTTACCAAATAACCTCCGTTTGAATCCTAACCTCACGTGGCACCATATTAAAGACAAATGGAACATGTTTGACAAAACAAACAAGTTCGGTTGTCCTAAACGAAGAAGAAAAACTCGTTTGTACGTTGTAGGCTCAATTGGAGGCCAATTTGGGTGCAATCCGAGAATACATGGATTTGAGTGACAAAATGACCTCCGTTTGAATCCTAAGCACACGTGGCACCATAATAACGACAAATGGAACATGTTTGACTGAACAAACAAGTTCGGATGTGTGCTTAACGATAAGGAAAATCGTTTGTACGTTGTAGGCTCAATTGGAATCCAATTTGGGTGTAATTCGAGAATACAAGGATTTGAGTGACTAAACGACCTCCGTTTGAATCCTAAATTTGCGTTGCACCATAATAACAACAAATGGAACATGTTTGACACAACAAACAAGTCCGGTTGTGCTTAACGAAGAAGGAAACTCATTTGTACGTTGTAGGCTCAATTGGACGCGAATTTGGGTGCAATCTGGGAATACATGCATTTTAGTGACCAAATGACCTCCGTTTGAATACTAACCTCACGTGGAAAAATAATAACGAAAAATGGAACATGTTTGACTCAACAAACAAGTTTGGTTGTGCTTAACGAAAAAGGAAAACTCGTTTGTACGTTGTAGGCTCAATTGAAAGCCAATTTGGGTGCAATCCGAGAATAAAATGATTTGAGTGATGAAATGAACTCGATTTTAATACTAACCTCATGTGGCACTATAATAATGAAAAATGGAACATGTTTGACTCAACAAACAATTTCAATTGTGCTTCACGAAGAACGACAACTCGTTTGTACGTTTTAGGCTCAATTGGAGGCCAATTTGGGTGCAATCTGATAATACAATGATTTGAGTGACCAAATGACCTCCGTTTGAATCCTAACCACACGTGGTACCATAATAACGATAAATGAAACACGTTTGAATGAACAAACATGTTGATTTTTGCTTAACGAAGAAGAAAAACTTGTTTGTGCGTTTTAGGCTAAATTGGAAGCCAATTTGGGTGCAATCTGAGAATACAGGGATTTTAGTTACCAAATAACCTCCGTTTGAATCCTAACCTCACGTGGCACCATATTAAAGACAAATGGAACATGTTTGACAAAACAAACAAGTTCGGTTGTCCTAAACGAAGAAGAAAAACTCGTTTGTACGTTGTAGGCTCAATTGGAGGCCAATTTGGGTGCAATCCGAGAATACATGGATTTGAGTGACAAAATGACCTCCGTTTGAATCCTAAGCACACGTGGCACCATAATAACGACAAATGGAACATGTTTGACTGAACAAACAAGTTCGGATGTGTGCTTAACGATTAAGGAAAATCGTTTGTACGTTGTAGGCTCAATTGGAATCCAATTTGGGTGTAATTCGAGAATACAAGGATTTGAGTGACTAAACGACCTCCGTTTGAATCCTAAATTTGCGTTGCACCATAATAACAACAAATGGAACATGTTTGACACAACAAACAAGTCCGGTTGTGCTTAACGAAGAAGGAAACTCATTTGTACGTTGTAGGCTCAATTGGACGCGAATTTGGGTGCAATCTGGGAATACATGCATTTTAGTGACCAAATGACCTCCGTTTGAATACTAACCTCACGTGGAAAAATAATAACGAAAAATGGAACATGTTTGACTCAACAAACAAGTTTGGTTGTGCTTAACGAAAAAGGAAAACTCGTTTGTACGTTGTAGGCTCAATTGAAAGCCAATTTGGGTGCAATCCGAGAATAAAATGATTTGAGTGATGAAATGAACTCGATTTTAATACTAACCTCATGTGGCACTATAATAATGAAAAATGGAACATGTTTGACTCAACAAACAATTTCGATTGTGCTTCACGAAGAACGACAACTCGTTTGTACGTTTTAGGCTCAATTGGAGGCCAATTTGGGTGCAATCTGATAATACAATGATTTGAGTGACCAAATGACCTCCGTTTGAATCCTAACCACACGTGGTACCATAATAACGATAAATGAAACACGTTTGAATGAACAAACATGTTGATTTTTGCTTAACGAAGAAGAAAAACTTGTTTGTGCGTTTTAGGCTAAATTGGAAGCCAATTTGGGTGCAATCTGAGAATACAGGGATTTTAGTTACCAAATAACCTCCGTTTGAATCCTAACCTCACGTGGCACCATAATAAAGACAAATGGAACATGTTTGACAAAACAAACAAGTTCGGTTGTCCTAAACGAAGAAGAAAAACTCGTTTGTACGTTGTAGGCTCAATTGGAGGCCAATTTGGGTGCAATCCGAGAATACATGGATTTGAGTGACAAAATGACCTCCGTTTGAATCCTAAGCACACGTGGCACCATAATAACGACAAATGGAACATGTTTGACTGAACAAACAAGTTCGGATGTGTGCTTAACGATAAGGAAAATCGTTTGTACGTTGTAGGCTCAATTGGAATCCAATTTGGGTGTAATTCGAGAATACAAGGATTTGAGTGACTAAACGACCTCCGTTTGAATCCTAAATTTGCGTTGCACCATAATAACAACAAATGGAACATGTTTGACACAACAAACAAGTCCGGTTGTGCTTAACGAAGAAGGAAACTCATTTGTACGTTGTAGGCTCAATTGGACGCGAATTTGGGTGCAATCTGGGAATACATGCATTTTAGTGACCAAATGACCTCCGTTTGAATACTAACCTCACGTGGAAAAATAATAACGAAAAATGGAACATGTTTGACTCAACAAACAAGTTTGGTTGTGCTTAACGAAAAAGGAAAACTCGTTTGTACGTTGTAGGCTCAATTGAAAGCCAATTTGGGTGCAATCCGAGAATAAAATGATTTGAGTGATGAAATGAACTCGATTTTAATACTAACCTCATGTGGCACTATAATAATGAAAAATGGAACATGTTTGACTCAACAAACAATTTCAGTTGTGCTTCACGAAGAACGACAACTCGTTTGTACGTTTTAGGCTCAATTGGAGGCCAATTTGGGTGCAATCTGATAATACAATGATTTGAGTGACCAAATGACCTCCGTTTGAATCCTAACCACACGTGGTACCATAATAACGATAAATGAAACACGTTTGAATGAACAAACATGTTGATTTTTGCTTAACGAAGAAGAAAAACTTGTTTGTGCGTTTTAGGCTAAATTGGAAGCCAATTTGGGTGCAATCTGAGAATACAGGGATTTTAGTTACCAAATAACCTCCGTTTGAATCCTAACCTCACGTGGCACCATAATAAAGACAAATGGAACATGTTTGACAAAACAAACAAGTTCGGTTGTCCTAAACGAAGAAGAAAAACTCGTTTGTACGTTGTAGGCTCAATTGGAGGCCAATTTGGGTGCAATCCGAGAATACATGGATTTGAGTGACAAAATGACCTCCGTTTGAATCCTAAGCACACGTGGCACCATAATAACGACAAATGGAACATGTTTGACTGAACAAACAAGTTCGGATGTGTGCTTAACGATAAGGAAAATCGTTTGTACGTTGTAGGCTCAATTGGAATCCAATTTGGGTGTAATTCGAGAATACAAGGATTTGAGTGACTAAACGACCTCCGTTTGAATCCTAAATTTGCGTTGCACCATAATAACAACAAATGGAACATGTTTGACACAACAAACAAGTCCGGTTGTGCTTAACGAAGAAGGAAACTCATTTGTACGTTGTAGGCTCAATTGGACGCGAATTTGGGTGCAATCTGGGAATACATGCATTTTAGTGACCAAATGACCTCCGTTTGAATACTAACCTCACGTGGAAAAATAATAACGAAAAATGGAACATGTTTGACTCAACAAACAAGTTTGGTTGTGCTTAACGAAAAAGGAAAACTCGTTTGTACGTTGTAGGCTCAATTGAAAGCCAATTTGGGTGCAATCCGAGAATAAAATGATTTGAGTGATGAAATGAACTCGATTTTAATACTAACCTCATGTGGCACTATAATAATGAAAAATGGAACATGTTTGACTCAACAAACAATTTCGATTGTGCTTCACGAAGAACGACAACTCGTTTGTACGTTTTAGGCTCAATTGGAGGCCAATTTGGGTGCAATCTGATAATACAATGATTTGAGTGACCAAATGACCTCCGTTTGAATCCTAACCACACGTGGTACCATAATAACGATAAATGAAACACGTTTGAATGAACAAACATGTTGATTTTTGCTTAACGAAGAAGAAAAACTTGTTTGTGCGTTTTAGGCTAAATTGGAAGCCAATTTGGGTGCAATCTGAGAATACAGGGATTTTAGTTACCAAATAACCTCCGTTTGAATCCTAACCTCACGTGGCACCATAATAAAGACAAATGGAACATGTTTGACAAAACAAACAAGTTCGGTTGTCCTAAACGAAGAAGAAAAACTCGTTTGTACGTTGTAGGCTCAATTGGAGGCCAATTTGGGTGCAATCCGAGAATACATGGATTTGAGTGACAAAATGACCTCCGTTTGAATCCTAAGCACACGTGGCACCATAATAACGACAAATGGAACATGTTTGACTGAACAAACAAGTTCGGATGTGTGCTTAACGATTAAGGAAAATCGTTTGTACGTTGTAGGCTCAATTGGAATCCAATTTGGGTGTAATTCGAGAATACAAGGATTTGAGTGACTAAACGACCTCCGTTTGAATCCTAAATTTGCGTTGCACCATAATAACAACAAATGGAACATGTTTGACACAACAAACAAGTCCGGTTGTGCTTAACGAAGAAGGAAACTCATTTGTACGTTGTAGGCTCAATTGGACGCGAATTTGGGTGCAATCTGGGAATACATGCATTTTAGTGACCAAATGACCTCCGTTTGAATACTAACCTCACGTGGAAAAATAATAACGAAAAATGGAACATGTTTGACTCAACAAACAAGTTTGGTTGTGCTTAACGAAAAAGGAAAACTCGTTTGTACGTTGTAGGCTCAATTGAAAGCCAATTTGGGTGCAATCCGAGAATAAAATGATTTGAGTGATGAAATGAACTCGATTTTAATACTAACCTCATGTGGCACTATAATAATGAAAAATGGAACATGTTTGACTCAACAAACAATTTCGGTTGTGCTTCACGAAGAACGACAACTCGTTTGTACGTTTTAGGCTCAATTGGAGGCCAATTTGGGTGCAATCTGATAATACAATGATTTGAGTGACCAAATGACCTCCGTTTGAATCCTAACCACACGTGGTACCATAATAACGATAAATGAAACACGTTTGAATGAACAAACATGTTGATTTTTGCTTAACGAAGAAGAAAAACTTGTTTGTGCGTTTTAGGCTAAATTGGAAGCCAATTTGGGTGCAATCTGAGAATACAGGGATTTTAGTTACCAAATAACCTCCGTTTGAATCCTAACCTCACGTGGCACCATAATAAAGACAAATGGAACATGTTTGACAAAACAAACAAGTTCGGTTGTCCTAAACGAAGAAGAAAAACTCGTTTGTACGTTGTAGGCTCAATTGGAGGCCAATTTGGGTGCAATCCGAGAATACATGGATTTGAGTGACAAAATGACCTCCGTTTGAATCCTAAGCACACGTGGCACCATAATAACGACAAATGGAACATGTTTGACTGAACAAACAAGTTCGGATGTGTGCTTAACGATAAGGAAAATCGTTTGTACGTTGTAGGCTCAATTGGAATCCAATTTGGGTGTAATTCGAGAATACAAGGATTTGAGTGACTAAACGACCTCCGTTTGAATCCTAAATTTGCGTTGCACCATAATAACAACAAATGGAACATGTTTGACACAACAAACAAGTCCGGTTGTGCTTAACGAAGAAGGAAACTCATTTGTACGTTGTAGGCTCAATTGGACGCGAATTTGGGTGCAATCTGGGAATACATGCATTTTAGTGACCAAATGACCTCCGTTTGAATACTAACCTCACGTGGAAAAATAATAACGAAAAATGGAACATGTTTGACTCAACAAACAAGTTTGGTTGTGCTTAACGAAAAAGGAAAACTCGTTTGTACGTTGTAGGCTCAATTGAAAGCCAATTTGGGTGCAATCCGAGAATAAAATGATTTGAGTGATGAAATGAACTCGATTTTAATACTAACCTCATGTGGCACTATAATAATGAAAAATGGAACATGTTTGACTCAACAAACAATTTCAATTGTGCTTCACGAAGAACGACAACTCGTTTGTACGTTTTAGGCTCAATTGGAGGCCAATTTGGGTGCAATCTGATAATACAATGATTTGAGTGACCAAATGACCTCCGTTTGAATCCTAACCACACGTGGTACCATAATAACGATAAATGAAACACGTTTGAATGAACAAACATGTTGATTTTTGCTTAACGAAGAAGAAAAACTTGTTTGTGCGTTTTAGGCTAAATTGGAAGCCAATTTGGGTGCAATCTGAGAATACAGGGATTTTAGTTACCAAATAACCTCCGTTTGAATCCTAACCTCACGTGGCACCATAATAAAGACAAATGGAACATGTTTGACAAAACAAACAAGTTCGGTTGTCCTAAACGAAGAAGAAAAACTCGTTTGTACGTTGTAGGCTCAATTGGAGGCCAATTTGGGTGCAATCCGAGAATACATGGATTTGAGTGACAAAATGACCTCCGTTTGAATCCTAAGCACACGTGGCACCATAATAACGACAAATGGAACATGTTTGACTGAACAAACAAGTTCGGATGTGTGCTTAACGATTAAGGAAAATCGTTTGTACGTTGTAGGCTCAATTGGAATCCAATTTGGGTGTAATTCGAGAATACAAGGATTTGAGTGACTAAACGACCTCCGTTTGAATCCTAAATTTGCGTTGCACCATAATAACAACAAATGGAACATGTTTGACACAACAAACAAGTCCGGTTGTGCTTAACGAAGAAGGAAACTCATTTGTACGTTGTAGGCTCAATTGGACGCGAATTTGGGTGCAATCTGGGAATACATGCATTTTAGTGACCAAATGACCTCCGTTTGAATACTAACCTCACGTGGAAAAATAATAACGAAAAATGGAACATGTTTGACTCAACAAACAAGTTTGGTTGTGCTTAACGAAAAAGGAAAACTCGTTTGTACGTTGTAGGCTCAATTGAAAGCCAATTTGGGTGCAATCCGAGAATAAAATGATTTGAGTGATGAAATGAACTCGATTTTAATACTAACCTCATGTGGCACTATAATAATGAAAAATGGAACATGTTTGACTCAACAAACAATTTCAATTGTGCTTCACGAAGAACGACAACTCGTTTGTACGTTTTAGGCTCAATTGGAGGCCAATTTGGGTGCAATCTGATAATACAATGATTTGAGTGACCAAATGACCTCCGTTTGAATCCTAACCACACGTGGTACCATAATAACGATAAATGAAACACGTTTGAATGAACAAACATGTTGATTTTTGCTTAACGAAGAAGAAAAACTTGTTTGTGCGTTTTAGGCTAAATTGGAAGCCAATTTGGGTGCAATCTGAGAATACAGGGATTTTAGTTACCAAATAACCTCCGTTTGAATCCTAACCTCACGTGGCACCATAATAAAGACAAATGGAACATGTTTGACAAAACAAACAAGTTCGGTTGTCCTAAACGAAGAAGAAAAACTCGTTTGTACGTTGTAGGCTCAATTGGAGGCCAATTTGGGTGCAATCCGAGAATACATGGATTTGAGTGACAAAATGACCTCCGTTTGAATCCTAAGCACACGTGGCACCATAATAACGACAAATGGAACATGTTTGACTGAACAAACAAGTTCGGATGTGTGCTTAACGATAAGGAAAATCGTTTGTACGTTGTAGGCTCAATTGGAATCCAATTTGGGTGTAATTCGAGAATACAAGGATTTGAGTGACTAAACGACCTCCGTTTGAATCCTAAATTTGCGTTGCACCATAATAACAACAAATGGAACATGTTTGACACAACAAACAAGTCCGGTTGTGCTTAACGAAGAAGGAAACTCATTTGTACGTTGTAGGCTCAATTGGACGCGAATTTGGGTGCAATCTGGGAATACATGCATTTTAGTGACCAAATGACCTCCGTTTGAATACTAACCTCACGTGGAAAAATAATAACGAAAAATGGAACATGTTTGACTCAACAAACAAGTTTGGTTGTGCTTAACGAAAAAGGAAAACTCGTTTGTACGTTGTAGGCTCAATTGAAAGCCAATTTGGGTGCAATCCGAGAATAAAATGATTTGAGTGATGAAATGAACTCGATTTTAATACTAACCTCATGTGGCACTATAATAATGAAAAATGGAACATGTTTGACTCAACAAACAATTTCAATTGTGCTTCACGAAGAACGACAACTCGTTTGTACGTTTTAGGCTCAATTGGAGGCCAATTTGGGTGCAATCTGATAATACAATGATTTGAGTGACCAAATGACCTCCGTTTGAATCCTAACCACACGTGGTACCATAATAACGATAAATGAAACACGTTTGAATGAACAAACATGTTGATTTTTGCTTAACGAAGAAGAAAAACTTGTTTGTGCGTTTTAGGCTAAATTGGAAGCCAATTTGGGTGCAATCTGAGAATACAGGGATTTTAGTTACCAAATAACCTCCGTTTGAATCCTAACCTCACGTGGCACCATAATAAAGACAAATGGAACATGTTTGACAAAACAAACAAGTTCGGTTGTCCTAAACGAAGAAGAAAAACTCGTTTGTACGTTGTAGGCTCAATTGGAGGCCAATTTGGGTGCAATCCGAGAATACATGGATTTGAGTGACAAAATGACCTCCGTTTGAATCCTAAGCACACGTGGCACCATAATAACGACAAATGGAACATGTTTGACTGAACAAACAAGTTCGGATGTGTGCTTAACGATTAAGGAAAATCGTTTGTACGTTGTAGGCTCAATTGGAATCCAATTTGGGTGTAATTCGAGAATACAAGGATTTGAGTGACTAAACGACCTCCGTTTGAATCCTAAATTTGCGTTGCACCATAATAACAACAAATGGAACATGTTTGACACAACAAACAAGTCCGGTTGTGCTTAACGAAGAAGGAAACTCATTTGTACGTTGTAGGCTCAATTGGACGCGAATTTGGGTGCAATCTGGGAATACATGCATTTTAGTGACCAAATGACCTCCGTTTGAATACTAACCTCACGTGGAAAAATAATAACGAAAAATGGAACATGTTTGACTCAACAAACAAGTTTGGTTGTGCTTAACGAAAAAGGAAAACTCGTTTGTACGTTGTAGGCTCAATTGAAAGCCAATTTGGGTGCAATCCGAGAATAAAATGATTTGAGTGATGAAATGAACTCGATTTTAATACTAACCTCATGTGGCACTATAATAATGAAAAATGGAACATGTTTGACTCAACAAACAATTTCAATTGTGCTTCACGAAGAACGACAACTCGTTTGTACGTTTTAGGCTCAATTGGAGGCCAATTTGGGTGCAATCTGATAATACAATGATTTGAGTGACCAAATGACCTCCGTTTGAATCCTAACCACACGTGGTACCATAATAACGATAAATGAAACACGTTTGAATGAACAAACATGTTGATTTTTGCTTAACGAAGAAGAAAAACTTGTTTGTGCGTTTTAGGCTAAATTGGAAGCCAATTTGGGTGCAATCTGAGAATACAGGGATTTTAGTTACCAAATAACCTCCGTTTGAATCCTAACCTCACGTGGCACCATATAAAGACAAATGGAACATGTTTGACAAAACAAACAAGTTCGGTTGTCCTAAACGAAGAAGAAAAACTCGTTTGTACGTTGTAGGCTCAATTGGAGGCCAATTTGGGTGCAATCCGAGAATACATGGATTTGAGTGACAAAATGACCTCCGTTTGAATCCTAAGCACACGTGGCACCATAATAACGACAAATGGAACATGTTTGACTGAACAAACAAGTTCGGATGTGTGCTTAACGATAAGGAAAATCGTTTGTACGTTGTAGGCTCAATTGGAATCCAATTTGGGTGTAATTCGAGAATACAAGGATTTGAGTGACTAAACGACCTCCGTTTGAATCCTAAATTTGCGTTGCACCATAATAACAACAAATGGAACATGTTTGACACAACAAACAAGTCCGGTTGTGCTTAACGAAGAAGGAAACTCATTTGTACGTTGTAGGCTCAATTGGACGCGAATTTGGGTGCAATCTGAGAATACAAGCATTTTAGTGACCAAATGACCTCCGTTTGAATCCTAACCTCACGTGGAAAAATAATAACGAAAAATGGAACATGTTTGACTCAACAAACAAGTTTGGTTGTGCTTAACGAAAAAGGAAAACTCGTTTGTACGTTGTAGGCTCAATTGAAAGCCAATTTGGGTGCAATCCGAGAATAAAATGATTTGAGTGATGAAATGAACTCGATTTTAATACTAACCTCATGTGGCACTATAATAATGAAAAATGGAACATGTTTGACTCAACAAACAATTCGGTTGTGCTTCACGAAGAACGACAACTCGTTTGTACGTTTTAGGCTCAATTGGAGGCCAATTTGGGTGCAATCTGATAATACAATGATTTGAGTGACCAAATGACCTCCGTTTGAATCCTAACCACACGTGGTACCATAATAACGATAAATGAAACACGTTTGAATGAACAAACATGTTGATTTTTGCTTAACGAAGAAGAAAAACTTGTTTGTGCGTTTTAGGCTAAATTGGAAGCCAATTTGGGTGCAATCTGAGAATACAGGGATTTTAGTGACCAAATAACCTCCGTTTGAATCCTAACCTCACGTGGCACCATAATAAAGACAAATGGAACATGTTTGACAAAACAAACAAGTTCGGTTGTGCTAAACGAAGAAGAAAAACTCGTTTGTACGTTGTAGGCTCAATTGGAGGCCAATTTGGGTGCAATCCGAGAATACATGGATTTGAGTGACAAAATGACCTCCGTTTGAATCCTAAGCACACGTGGCACCATAATAACGACAAATGGAACATGTTTGACTGAACAAACAAGTTCGGATGTGTGCTTAACGATAAGGAAAATCGTTTGTACGTTGTAGGCTCAATGGAATCCAATTTGGGTGTAATTCGAGAATACAAGGATTTGAGTGACTAAACGACCTCCGTTTGAATCCTAAATTTGCGTTGCACCATAATAACAACAAATGGAACATGTTTGACACAACAAACAAGTCCGGTTGTGCTTAACGAAGAAGGAAACTCATTTGTACGTTGTAGGCTCAATTGGACGCGAATTTGGGTGCAATCTGAGAATACAAGCATTTTAGTGACCAAATGACCTCCGTTTGAATCCTAACCTCACGTGGAAAAATAATAACGAAAAATGGAACATGTTTGACTCAACAAACAAGTTTGGTTGTGCTTAACGAAAAAGGAAAACTCGTTTGTACGTTGTAGGCTCAATTGAAAGCCAATTTGGGTGCAATCCGAGAATAAAATGATTTGAGTGATGAAATGAACTCCATTTTAATACTAACCTCATGTGGCACTATAATAATGAAAAATGGAACATGTTTGACTCAACAAACAATTTCGGTTGTGCTTCACGAAGAACGACAACTCGTTTGTACGTTTTAGGCTCAATTGGAGGCCAATTTGGGTGCAATCTGATAATACAATGATTTGAGTGACCAAATGACCTCCGTTTGAATCCTAACCGCACGTGGTACCATAATAACGATAAATGAAACATGTTTGAATGAACAAACATGTTCATTTTTGCTTAACGAAGAAGAAAACTTGTTTGTGCGTTTTAGGCTAAATTGGAAGCCAATTTGGGTGCAATCTGAGAATACAGGGATTTTAGTGACCAAATAACCTCCGTTTGAATCCTAACCTCACGTGGCACCATAATAAAGACAAATGGAACATGTTTGACAAAACAAACAAGTTCGGTTGTGCTAAACGAAGAAGAAAAACTCGTTTGTACGTTGTAGGCTCAATTGGAGGCCAATTTGGGTGCAATCCGAGAATACATGGATTTGAGTGACAAAATGACCTCCGTTTGAATCCTAAGCACACGTGGCACCATAATAACGACAAATGGAACATGTTTGACTGAACAAACAAGTTCGGATGTGTGCTTAACGATAAGGAAAATCGTTTGTACGTTGTAGGCTCAATTGGAATCCAATTTGGGTGTAATTCGAGAATACAAGGATTTGAGTGACTAAACGACCTCCGTTTGAATCCTAAATTTGCGTGCACCATAATAACAACAAATGGAACATGTTTGACACAACAAACAAGTCCGGTTGTGCTTAACGAAGAAGGAAACTCATTTGTACGTTGTAGGCTCAATTGGACGCGAATTTGGGTGCAATCTGAGAATACAAGCATTTTAGTGACCAAATGACCTCCGTTTGAATCCTAACCTCACGTGGAAAAATAATAACGAAAAATGGAACATGTTTGACTCAACAAACAAGTTTGGTTGTGCTTAACGAAAAAGGAAAACTCGTTTGTACGTTGTAGGCTCAATTGAAAGCCAATTTGGGTGCAATCCTTGAATAAAATGATTTGAGTGATGAAATGAACTCGATTTTAATACTAACCTCATGTGGCACTATAATAATGAAAAATGGAACATGTTTGACTCAACAAACAATTTCGGTTGTGCTTCACGAAGAACGACAACTCGTTTGTACGTTTTAGGCTCAATTGGAGGCCAATTTGGGTGCAATCCGATAATACAATGATTTGAGTGACCAAATGACCTCCGTTTGAATCCTAACCGCACGTGGTACCATAATAACGATAAATGAAACATGTTTGAATGAACAAACATGTTGATTTTTGCTTAACGAAGAAGAAAAACTTGTTTGTGCGTTTTAGGCTAAATTGGAAGCCAATTTGGGTGCAATCTGAGAATACAGGGATTTTAGTTACCAAATAACCTCCGTTTGAATCCTAACCTCACGTGGCACCATAATAAAGACAAATGGAACATGTTTGACAAAACAAACAAGTTCGGTTGTGCTAAACGAAGAAGAAAAACTCGTTTGTACGTTGTAGGCTCAATTGGAGGCCAATTTGGGTGCAATCCGAGAATACATGGATTTGAGTGACAAAATGACCTCCGTTTGAATCCTAAGCACACGTGGCACCATAATAACGACAAATGGAACATGTTTGACTGAACAAACAAGTTCGGATGTGTGCTTAACGATTAAGGAAAATCGTTTGTACGTTGTAGGCTCAATTGGAATCCAATTTGGGTGTAATTCGAGAATACAAGGATTTGAGTGACTAAACGACCTCCGTTTGAATCCTAAATTTGCGTTGCACCATAATAACAACAAATGGAACATGTTTGACACAACAAACAAGTCCGGTTGTGCTTAACGAAGAAGGAAACTCATTTGTACGTTGTAGGCTCAATTGGACGCGAATTTGGGTGCAATCTGAGAATACAAGCATTTTAGTGACCAAATGACCTCCGTTTGAATCCTAACCTCACGTGGAAAAATAATAACGAAAAATGGAACATGTTTGACTCAACAAACAAGTTTGGTTGTGCTTAACGAAAAAGGAAAACTCGTTTGTACGTTGTAGGCTCAATTGAAAGCCAATTTGGGTGCAATCCGAGAATAAAATGATTTGAGTGATGAAATGAACTCGATTTTAATACTAACCTCATGTGGCACTATAATAATGAAAAATGGAACATGTTTGACTCAACAAACAATTTCGGTTGTGCTTCACGAAGAACGACAACTCGTTTGTACGTTTTAGGCTCAATTGGAGGCCAATTTGGGTGCAATCTGATAATACAATGATTTGAGTGACCAAATGACCTCCGTTTGAATCCTAACCGCACGTGGCACAATAATAACGATAAATGAAACATGTTTGACTCAACAAACATGTTCATTTTTGCTTAACGAAGAAGAAAAACTTGTTTGTCGTTTTAGGCTAAATTGGAGGCCAATTTGGGTGCAATCTGAGAATACAGGGATTTTAGTGACCAAATAACCTCCGTTTGAATCCTAAACTCACGTGGCACCATAATAAAGACAAATGGAACATGTTTGACAAACAAACAAGTTCGGTTGTGCTAAACGAAGAAGAAAAACTCGTTTGTACGTTGTAGGCTCAATTGGAGGCCAATTTGGGTGCAATCCGAGAATACATGGATTTGAGTGACAAAATGACCTCCGTTTGAATCCTAAGCACACGTGGCACCATAATAACGACAAATGGAACATGTTTGACTGAACAAACAAGTTCGGATGTGTGCTTAACGAATAAGGAAAATCGTTTGTACGTTGTAGGCTCAAATGGAATCCAATTTGGGTGTAATTCGAGAATACAAGGATTTGAGTGACTAAACGACCTCCGTTTGAATCCTAAATTTGCGTGGCACCATAATAACAACAAATGGAACATGTTTGACACAACAAACAAGTCCGGTTGTGCTTAACGAAGAAGGAAACTCATTTGTACGTTGTAGGCTCAATTGGACGCGAATTTGGGTGCAATCTGAGAATACAAGCATTTTAGTGACCAAATGACCTCCGTTTGAATCCTAACCTCACGTGGAAAAATAATAACGAAAATGGAACATGTTTGACTCAACAAACAAGTTTGGTTGTGCTTAACGAAAAAGGAAAACTCGTTTGTACGTTGTAGGCTCAATTGAAAGCCAATTTGGGTGCAATCCTTGAATAAAATGATTTGAGTGATGAAATGAACTCCATTTTAATACTAACCTCATGTGGCACCATAATAATGAAAAATGGAACATGTTTGACTCAACAAACAAGTTCGGTTGTGCTTCACGAAGAACGACAACTCGTTTGTACGTTTTAGGCTCAATTGGAGGCCAATTTGGGTGCAATCCGATAATACAATGATTTGAGTGACCAAATGACCTCCGTTTGAATCCTAAGCGCACGTGGCACAATAATAACGATAAATGAAACATATTTGACTCAACAAACATGTTCATTTGTGCTTAACGAAGAAGGAAAACTTGTTTGTACGTTTTAGCTCAATTGGAGGCCAATTTGGGTGCTATCAGAGAATACAGGGATTTTAGTGACCAAATGACCTCCGTTTGAGTCCTAACCTCACGTGTCACCATAATAAAGACAAATGGAACATGTTTGACAAAACAAACAAGTTCGGTTGAGCTTAATGAAAAAGGAAAACTCGTTTGTACGTTGTAGGCTCAATTGAAGGCCAATTTGGGTGCAATCCGAGAATAAATGGATTTGAGTGACCAAATGACCTCCGTTAGAATACTAACCTCATGTGGCACCATAATAATGAAAAATTGAACATTTTTGACTCAACAAACAAGTTCGGTTGTGTTTCACGAAGAAGGAAAACTCGTTTGCACGTTTTCGGCTCAATTGGAGGCTTATTTGGGTGCAATTCGAGAATACAAGGATTTGAGTGACCAAATGACCTCCGTTTGAATCCTCACCTCACGTGGTACCATAATAACGATAAATGAAACACGTTTGACATCAACAAACATGTTAATTTTTGCTTAACAAAGAAGAAAACTTGTTTGTACGTTTTAGGCTAAATTGGAGGCCAATTTGGATGCAATCAGAGAATACAGGGATTTTAGTGACCAAATAACCTCCGTTTGAATCCTAAACTCACGTGGCACCATAATAAAGACAAATGGAACATGTTTGACAAAACAAACAAGTTCGGTTGTGCTTAATGAAGAAGAAAACTCGTTTGTACGTTGTAGGCTCAATCGGAGGCCAATTTGGGTGCAATCCGAGATTACATGGATTTGAGTGACCAAATGACATCCGTTTCAATCCTAAGCACACGTGGCACCATAATACGACAAATGGAACATGTTTGACTCAACGAACAAGTTCGGATGTGTGCTTAACGAAAACGAAAAACTCGTTTGAACGTTGTAGACACAATTGGAGGCCATTTGGGTGCAATCCGAGAATACATGGATTTAAGTGACCAAACGACCTCTGTTTGAATCATAACGTCATGTGCAACCATAATAACAACAAATGGAATGTGTTTGACTCAACAAAGAAGTTCATTTGTCCTTAACGAAGAAGGAAAATTTGTTTGTACGCTTTAGGCTCAATTGGAGGCCAATTTGGGTGCAATCTGAGAATACAGGGATTTTAGTGACCAAATGACCTCCATTTGAATCCTAACCTCACGTAGCACCATAATAAAGAAAAATGGAACATGTTTGACAAAAAAAACAAGTTCGGTTGTGCTAAACGAAGATGAAAAACTCGTTTGTACGTTGTAGGCTCAATTGGAGGCCAATTTGGGTGCAATCCGAGAATACATGGATTTGAGTGACAAAATGACCTCCGTTTGAATCCTAAGCACACGTGGCACCATAATAACGACAAATGGAACATGTTTGACTGAACAAACAAGTTCGGATGTGTGTTTAACGAATAAGGAAAACTCGTTTGTACGTTGTAGGCTCAATTGGAATCCAATTTGGGTGTAATTCGAGAATACAAGGATTTGAGTGACTAAACGACCTCCGTTTGAATCCTAAACTTGTGTGGCACCATAATAACAACAAACAAGTCCGGTTGTGCTTAACGAAGAAGGAAACTCATTTGTACGTTGTAGGCTCAATTGGACGCGAATTTGGGTGCAATCTGAGAATACAAGCATTTTAGTGACCAAATGACCTCCGTTTGAATCCTAACCTCACGTGGAAAAATAATAACGAAAAATGGAACATGTTTGACTAAAAACAAGTTTGGTTGTGATTAACGAAAAAGGAAAACTCGTTTGTACGTTGTAGGCTCAATTGAAAGCCAATTTGGGTGCAATCCTTGAATAAAATGATTTGAGTGATGAAATGAACTCCATTATAATACTAACCTCATGTGGCACCATAATAATGAAAAATGGAACATGTTTGACTCAACAAACAAGTTCGGTTGTGCTTCACGAAGAACGACAACTCGTTTGTACGTTTTAGGCTCAATTGGAGGCCAATTTGGGTGCAATCCGATAATACAATGATTTGAGTGACCAAATGACCTCCGTTTGAATCCTAACCGCACGTGGCACAATAATAACGATAAATGAAACATGTTTGACTCAACAAACATGTTCATTTTTGCTTAACGAATAAGAAAAACTTGTTTGTCGTTTTAGGCTAAATTGGAGGCCAATTTGGGTGCAATCTGAGAATACAGGGATTTTAGTGATCAAATAACCTCCCTTTGAATCCTAAACTCACGTGGCACCATAATAAAGACAAATGGAACATGTTTGACCAAACAAACAAGTTCGGTTGTGCTAAACGAAGAAGAAAAACTCGTTTGTACGTTGTAGGCTCAATTGGAGGCCAATTTGGGTGCAATCCGAGAATACATGGATTTGAGTGACAAAATGACCTCCGTTTGAATCCTAAGCACACGTGGCACCATAATAACGACAAATGGAACATGTTTGACTGAACAAACAAGTTCGGATGTGTGCTTAACGAATAAGGAAAATCGTTTGTACGTTGTAGGCTCAAATGGAATCCAATTTGGGTGTAATTCGAGAATACAAGGATTTGAGTGACTAAACGACCTCCGTTTGAATCCTAAATTTGCGTGGCACCATAATAACAACAAATGGAACATGTTTGACACAACAAACAAGTCCGGTTGTGCTTAACGAAGAAGGAAACTCATTTGTACGTTGTAGGCTCAATTGGACGCGAATTTGGGTGCAATCTGAGAATACAAGCATTTTAGTGACCAAATGACCTCCGTTTAATCCTAACCTCACGTGGAAAAATAATAACGACAAATGGAACATGTTTGACTCAACAAACAAGTTTGGTTGTGCTTAACGAAAAAGGAAAACTCGTTTGTACGTTGTAGGCTCAATTGAAAGCCAATTTGGGTGCAATCCTGAGATTAAATGATTTGAGTGATGAAATGAACTCCGATTTTAATACTAACCTCGTGTGCACCTATAATCAAATGAAAAAATGGAACAGTGTTGACTCACACAAACGAAGTTCTGTTGCTGCTTTTCACGAAGAACGCAATTGTCTTGTTACGTTTTTCAGCTCCAATTGTGAGGCCAATTTGGGTCCGCAATCCGATAATACATTGATTTGAGTGACCAAATGAGCATCCGTTTGAAGTCCTAAGCGCAACGCAGGGCACCAATTAGATAACCGATAAATTGAAACGATATTTTGACATAGACAAACATGATCATTTGTTGGCTTAACGCAAGAAGGAAAAAACTTGGTTGTACGTTTTTAGGCTGAAGAATTGAGAGGCCAATTGGGTGCTAATCAAGAGAATACAGGGATTTTAGTGACCAAATACCTCCGTTTGAATCCTAACCTCACGTGGCACCATAATAAAGACAAATGGAACATG
>QNQO01004622.1:0-21614 GCA_003290165.1 Berberis thunbergii | reverse complement strand
TTTTTAGCAATATGAAAATTTTGATATTCTATAGTCAAATTCAAAAGTCAGCGAAAAATGTCATTTTTTATTTTAAATTTTTATGTTTTTATCGTGTGATTTCAGTATATGCTTGCAAACCAAGAAAATGAGAAAAAAGAAGTCCAATAAAACCATGTTGTACATTGATCGGTATGGATTCATAACCCAAGGTTTTTTTCTCTCTTTGGAAAGAAAAATAATTAAATAAAATAAAACTTGTAATTATGAAAACCTAGTTGAAATTTTCAATGGCTTGATGGTGCAACATGTTTCTTTGCATTCCCTACTTTATGAGGGTAAGGGTATGTTTCCCTTTGTTTATGTTTTGATAGTTAGAAATGTATGAACCAAATGAAAAAACTCTGTTATTACTTTTCAATCTGTTTCAATACAGAGAGCTTTACATGTATTTATAGCTATTGCAGATTACATCTTGGAATCAAGAACTTATACTAACAGACTACAGCTCATACTAACAGTTTATCATAATACACTAACTAATTACAGGTCATGCTAACAAACTATCCTAGACTCTAACAAACTATCCTGAACTCTGTCTATCTATCCTGGACTCTGTCTATCATCCCCCCTCAAGTGCAAGGGGTAGGGAACAAGACCAAGATGGGACTTGAGATAGGTAAACCGTGCACTTGGAAGATGCTTTGTGAGAAGATCCGCAGGCTGCTCACTAGTAGGAACAAATGCGAGAAGCAAATCACCTCGGAGAACATGATCACGAATGAAATGTAAATCAATCTCAATATGTTTGGTCCTTGCATGAAAAACTGGATTCTTGGCAAGGTGGTAAGCACTGACATTGTCATACCATAGAAGCGGAGAACTAGGAAGAGGAACACAAAGCTCCTTTAACAAAGCCTGGATCCAGATTACCTCAGAAGAGGCAAGGGCAAGACCACGATACTCAGATTCAGCACTGCTTCTGGAGACAACACGTTGTTTGGTAGTAGACCAAGAGATCAAATTACCACCCAAATAAAGAAAATACCCATTGGAACTACGTCGATCATCAGGATTAGAACCCCAGTCAGCATCAGATAAGGCTTTCATAGCAAGATCACGAGCAGGTTGTAAGAGCAATCCATTATGAGAAGAGCCTTTCAGATAACGTAGAATACGCTTGACAGCGAACCAGTGGGATGTCGTAGGTGCTTGCATAAACTGACAAGCCTTATACAAAGGCAATGTCTGGCCTGGTCATGGTGACGTATTGGAGAACACCAACTATGCTGCGATAGGTAGTAGCATTCATAGGGAGAGTTCCATCAGACTGGGACAAGGGTTTTCCAACGGCTCCTGGAGTTGGAGAAGGTTTGCAATCCATCATATGAGCACGGGTAAGGAGATCAACAACATATTTTGCTTGGCTGAGATGTAGTGCACCATTACAACGATGAACTTCAATACCCAAGAAGTATGACAAAAGGCCCCAAGTCTCGAAGGGCAAAGACTGAATTCAATTGACCAATAAGTGAAGAAATATGCCTTGAAGAACTGCCAGTAACAATGATATCATCCACATAAACTAACATGATAAGAACATAATGTTTATCAAACCTGATAAACATGGAACTATCTGTTTGACAAGCAGTGAAACCCCATCTTAGAAGAGCACAACTCAGCTTAGAAAACCAAGCACGAGGCGACTGTTTTAGACCATACAGTGACTTCCGTAGTTGACAAACTTTAGATGGAAATCGGTTGTCTAAAAAACCAGGAGGTTGAGCCATGAACACCTATTCTTCAAGATCGCCATTCAAGAAAGCATTATGAACATCAAGCTGTCTAACATCCCAATGAAAACTGACCGCAAGAGTAAAAACAATACAAATAGTTGCAAACTTTACTACAGGACTAAACGTCTCAAAGTAATCCAAGCCATAGGTTTGATTGAATCCTTTGGCAACAAGGCGAGCTTTGTATCTGTCAATACTCCCATCAGGCTTGTATTTAAGTCTATAGACCCATTTACAACCTATAATGTTCACATTACTAGGTGGATCAACCAAAGTCCAAGTGCCATTTTTATGTAAAACAGAAATTTCCTGTTCCATGGCATGAACCCAGTATGGATCTTGAAGCGCCTATCTCAAAGTAGTGGGTTCTGAGTGTTTAACAACAGAGAGATCAAGGATTTGTTTCCTCTTTGAAATGGCAGCCATAGAACGAGTAAACATGCGAGATGGAAGAGAAGCTGGAGGAGGAACATCAGTGGGAAGTGAAGGGACTGAACTAGCAGACGTAGGAGACAGAGGATTAGATGGATCATTAGCTAGTGCATTAGATGGAGCATTAGAAGGATCAGTAGATGGAGCATTAGATGGTGCATTAGAAGGATTAGTAGATGGATCAGTAGATGAAGCATTATCTAGAGCATTAGATGGAGATAAAGAGACTGAACCAGTGGAGGACTTAGGAACAAAAGAAGTGATGACAGGAGACAATTCATAGGTAACTGATGGAAGAAATGAAGTAGAAGTATGCATAGGAAAACTGTATTCATCAAAGACTACATTGGGAGAGACATATACTCGACCAGAATCTTGATCAAGACACAAAAACCCCTTATGGTCTAAACTATAACCCAGAAAGACACAAGCAACTGATTTGAATTGGAGTTTATGTTGATTATAAGGACGAATAAAGGGAAAGCATAAGCAACCAAAAACATGAAGAGCACGATAGTCATTTAGTCTATTTAGAAGAACCTGATAAGGAGACTTATGACTAAGCACTTTAGTTGGCATGCAATTGATAAGAAAACAGCTACTTGAAAAGCATATTGCCAAAACTTCAAAGGCATATGAGCATGAGCTAACAAAGCAAGACCTGTTTCAACAACATGTCTGTGTTTACGTTCCACTCTACCATTTTGGGAAGATGAATATGGACAAGAGAATCGATGTTCAATACCAGAATCTAATAAAAATGATTTAAAAGCCTTGAATTCACCACCATTATCAGAATGAAGACATTTAATGGAGGTGTTAAATTGGTTTTCAACACGTAGTTTGAACACCTTGAACATGGGTAAAGCCTGATCTTTGGATTGAAGTGGAAATAGCCAAGTGAATCGTGAAAATCATCAACAAATAAGAGAAAAAAGCGCACCAGAGGTAGATTTGACAAAGGCAGGGCCCCAGATATCAGTATGAACAAGTTCTAAAGGACTAGAAGCATGAAAAGAGGATAAAGAAGTAGGTAAACGATGACTCTTTGCAAGTTGACAAGAGGAACAAACAGAATACTAAGATTTATTGAATGGAACATTACAAAGATTCAATACATGATGAACAACATTTATTGAAGGATGGCCTAGTCTATGATGCCATAACTGCTCATTGTTAGCAATACAAGAAGTAGAAGAACTTGAAAAAGTAGACAAAGCAGAGATGCTGGAACAGGAGGCAAAAACAGTCTTTGAATCAGGAAGAACTGACAGCTTGTATAGGCCATTTTCAAGTCTTCCTTGAGCAAAAACCTTCCTCGAATGTGGTTCCTTCACAAAGAAACGATCAGACCAAAATTCAATGAACACATTGTTATCAAAACAAAGTTTAGCAACACTAATCAGATTGGTTGACAGGGAAGGGACATGAAAAACTTGTTTAAGAAGGAAAGATGAAGATGGACTGTGAGAAGAAGAAAAGGTTAGAGAGCCAACACTAGAAATAGGAAGAGAAGTACCATTACCAACCGTGACCAATCCAAGTACCAACCTTCATTGTGGAAAGAATTTGAAGATGCGGCTATGGCAGGCATACTTGGTTTGAAGTCAGTTGAAGAACCAGATTGCAAAGAACCAGAATGTTGAAAATTAACATCAAATCGATGATAGCAAGCAAGAGCTATATGTCCATATTTGCCACATAATTGACATTGTGGCCGATCATTGGACTGTTTATTATTGTGATTATTGGAATGACCACCTTGTGGACTGTGATTGGAGCCATATTGCTGTCCATATTGGAGGCCATGTTGCTGACCATAGTGTTGTCCATTAAACTGACCATTGAACTGTCTTGCACGACCTCGTCCCCTATTAGACTGGCCACCATAAGTTCTTCCTCTGCCTCGACTAAATGACTGATCATAGTGCTTACCCAATTGCTGTTTATAACTGGAATTGGCCAAATTTGTTGAAATGGGTGGAATACTATCCACATAGCCTTGTTGCTCAAGCCTATTTTCAAAGGACAATAACATACTATGTACAGACTCAAGTGAGATCTGATCATCTCTGACATTGATTGTTGTGACTACTGAGTTATATTCAGTGCCTAAACCATTTAGAAGATTCATGATATGATCTTGATCTGAGACTAACTCACCAATGGATGCTAAATTGTCTGTTGCACTCTTGATCTTCATGATGTAATCAATCATGGACATTGATCCTTTCTTGGTAGATTGTAAGTCTAATCGCAATTGCATGATCCTAGCTCTTGAAGAAGAAGAAAAGATTTGTTCTAAAGCCTTCCAGGCTAAAAAAGAAGTGGTGTGACCGATGATTTGAGCCATTATGGCCGGTGTAAGAGACGCATAAATCCAACTTAGGATTGTGCGATCTTGCCTTCTCCAAGCAATAAAAGCAGGGTTGATAACTCCTGAACTTAGTTCTTTTGTTGGACAAACCGAAACTCCTTCAATGAAATCTTCAAAACCAGTTGCAAAGATTACATTCTCAATTTGAGATTTCCAAAGTATGTAATTGGATCTATCTAGCTTTACTGGTAGGGTGTGATTCAGAACTTGATAAGAAGGAGTAGAAGACACAGTGGATGTCTGACCTGTATTGAGAGAACCAGAAGAAGATTGTGTTTCCATTGATAAGAGAAACTCTAAAGCTCTGATACCAAGTTAGAAATGTATGAACCAAATGAAAAAACTATGTTATTACTTTTCAATCTGTTTCAATACAGAGAGCTTTACATGTATTTATAGCTATTGCAGATTAATTACATCTTGGAATCAAGAACTTATATATACTAGCAGACTACAGCTCATACTAACAGTTTATCATAATACACTAACTAATTACAGTTCATGCTAACAAACTATCCTAGACTCTAACAAACTATCCTGAACTCTATCTATCTATCCTGGACTCTATCTATCATTGATTACTGATAATCTTGATCTATCGCCAATATTAATTTATAAATAATCTAACCTTATATGATACTGGAAACCTCTTGCCAACACCATAAAAGGACATGATTGAACTTATTTATTTATTAAATAATTAGTATAAATGTTTTCCCAGAATGCTCCTAAAAACTTGACTATCTATAATGAATTCACTAGGTAATACATTTTTAGAAAATTTGATATATTAATGAAAATGTACAATTACACGTGCATTTCTAAAATGTCTATACCGTTACCATGACGTTATATAGGCATATTGTTTTTTCTCGCATTCATTATGTTCTGAATCTATAAGGTTGCGATTAGGAACGATATATTTATAAATTGCACATGGAATCGTCGAGAATGTATCGGAAATTTTTGTCAATTTTAAGGACTTTGATAAAGCTTGACCTGAAGTTCATGACAATTAAATTGATGAAATATGATTATCTTGCATAAAAATTCCTTTCCACCCTCGGGGTCTACATTTGTAGTTCTAATTCAGTTTGTTGAGTTATTGTTTGACCCTTTTTTTGTTATTTAATAACAACAACAACAATAATCATAATAATAATGAGAATAATATATGGATACATAATTTTTTTATTGAATATCTGGATATTTTATTGCTTAGGTGATATTCAGTTACAACTAACTTCATCAATAAAATGGAAATTACTAAAAATTAAAAATTAAAAAGAAAGAAAAAAAGAAAAAAAGAAAGAAGAAGAAGTGGAATGGATGTGTACAAGTTCACTAAAAAAGGTTCACTATTTGAGTTCACAGATATCATCTCTCCCACACTTATTCTACAAATTGACATTTATTCATGGAAATCAATCTCCATTTTAAAAAATGGTTGATGATTTATCTAATGAATTACATCTTGATTTAATCTTTGTATAAGAATTCCAAAATTATGTCTAGACTTGATGAAGTAGAACATCTTACCAACATGATTTTTAGAAGCAAAGAAATTAACGAAATTACAAATCTTATCAAAACATTATAAGAAAAACCCATTTTTAGTTTTTTTCAAAAAGAAAAGTAAGGAAACTACCATCTTAAATCAATATTATACTAATTATGTTTCCCAAAGTCCTAAATTTTTTGTAAAACAAGAAAATGAAACAAAGAAATGAGTAAAATCATTTAATTTTATTTGCATCTAATAATAGTTCCCTCTCAAATACATTAAATGGCAGTGTACACCTCCCCACTCATTCATCCTAGCATTTGGAGTTCTCTCCTTCCTCACAATGCTTTGATGATGATTTTCCTACCTCCTTAATAGTTATACCAACATGATTTTCTTCAGTAGAACTTGATTTCTTCTTAGGTTTTCTAACAAGGCCCAAATGATAAAAACATAAGTGAAAGTCCTGCCTTGTTGTTCTGTAGCATCTCCATCCTTTGCCATTCATGTGATGGCATCTAGGTTCAAAATCTTAATCATATGTCTTATCTTTGTCACTTTCCTCCACATTTGATTTCTCTAGAAGACTTTCCCAACTCGTTTTTCAATTTTCCTCCTCCCGCGAGAAAAGCTCTTGGACATATCAATGTTCCACACTCTTGGAGGTTGAGGAGGTCAACGAGGAGAAAAGAGAGGGGAAGATTAGGAATGGGAAGGAGAACAGGATTAGCAATGGGTGGGGATTTTGGATTAGGGGTTGAGGGCATAGGTAAAGGCTTTCTACCCCGGATCCTCATTTTGGACTAGATGGGTAGTCGAAGAAAGGACAAGTTATGAACTTATATAGAAGGTGTTGGTTGCTCTAAGTGAGTGAGCCTTGCCCCCTAATAAATTTTCTTATTTGCCATGCATGCTTACTCATGTAATTCTATGTTAGGCTTACTATTCTATGTAATTCTAAAATGGCATTAAAGCCTGGCTGCCTAGACAAACTCTAATCTATTAGAGCGATTTTAGGAAATTGCATACTGGCATGAAAACTAGATGTCTGCTGGAGAGGATAAATTTTTTTGCGTCTCCTTTAATTAAATTGGGATTTAGAGCCCTAAGAAACTCACAAATTCAAGAAATCTAATAACATTAAGAAGTCAGAGCTGAATGGAAATTTAGAACTCTAAGAAACTCACAAAATTTCCTCTCCGTCCCTCTCTCACCTTTATGATTTGTGTAGAAATTTTGATGTCTGCAAGGCTATAAACTTAGGTTTGAAATACAATAACCTAGTTTGGGGTGGCCGTGGAATCCAAAAATAATCCTTAGCCCAACAGGATAAGGAAGCCTGAAGATTTGGACTATCCCCGAGAAGCTCGAAAATTACCCACAAAAATTACAAGTATAAAAAAGCCCAAGTCTGGGTCCAATACAACTCAGCAGAACACTCTATTCTCAACAGAGGAGTAGTGTTCGACACAAAACCACCATGCTCAGCTAAGCACGCAAGTTTGCAAGAATGGGACAAGAAGTTACAACCATCAATAAGAGGTTACAACCTTACAACTACTTAAGAGAAGTTACAACCACCTAAGAGAAGTTACAACTGCTTACAAGCAGGTCATCTGCCTTCATCTGCCACGTGTCTTACTCATCTTCCATGTATCTCACTCATCTGCCACGTGTCCCACTAATCTGCCAGCAGTTTACTCGTTCTGCCTCTATAAATAGCCAAACACAAAGTCATCCGATGGTAACTTTTTTCTTGATTCACAATTCTCTCTTCAATACAGATAAATAAATATTTTTTTGAAATGCATTGTTCTAACTTTGGCATCAAATTCCCCGTTGCAGGCACCACACCGGTGTCAAGAATTAGTCTCTATCTTATGCAGATTGCTCCCCGTGATCAGTACGTGATCTGGTGGAAATTTGCATCCACAAATTGGTGTTTTCAATGAGAGCTTAAATCAATCTGATTGCATGTTCTCTTCCATTCATTAAAAAAAATAAAAAAATAAAAATTTGTTCATTCACATACAATTTTTTCAGAGTTCTTTTTCAACACAATAGTGGGAACTTGAAACCATACTAGCAAAAATAACATTGAACAATCATCTGCCCGAACCAGACCGTCATCATCTCCATGGGTGATTACGCCCAAACAATACACGCGGTCAATTGCAGTAAAGAATGGGGTGTCGATCCCACGAGGAAAAAACGATCTACAAAATAAGGTTAAGGAAGACAAACTATGCGAAACTAAAATAAATTCTAATAAATTTAAAATACAGAATTGAATTTAATTTAATGAAAACTAAGTTTGAGAAAATCACAAGGTTCTAAGAATCCCTCCTAGACTTCACACCCCAACTAGTATTGATTCGCTTATGATGACTCAACTACGTGTTTCACATCCCAAACGACGTAATCGGAAAAATAATCTTTTAATCATTAATATACCCTAATGTAAATGAATTTAAGATTTCACTTCTTCTAAGAAAACACAAAGGTTTGTCATATGTGATATCTTAAACTTACGATATATCCGGAGACAATACCGTAATAAATGACGATCACATATAACTAACCTACCGGAATCAATTAATCCTTAAACATTCCACACATAAGAAAAGCGTGACTAAGCTTATATGGAGAAGAAAAGATAATCACCGGAGTAATAAAAATCTACGAAGAAATCTATGAAATCTCTGTCACTAAAATAACATAAATTTCTATATTAAATAAAAGTGAGAATCATTAAACATCATTATTCATCGTGAACACTTAAAGCGAATCAATTACTAATTTAGTTCGTTACATCTAGGAGTTCACCTCTTCACCTTGCGTGGGGTTTAGTGACTCATGGTGGTGGTGGTCACAGCATCAATCGAGGAGGAATCCATCACTTCCTGTCCGTGCACGAATCCCGAGAAAAATAGCTAAATAGGCTCTGTGGTGGCTCTTACAAGTTCTCGGGTTGCAAATAGCTAAACCCGTTTTTCAAAACTGAAAAACAGAATTTCCCGCCCGAAATCCGCTGCTCTCCCTGGTTCGTCTTCTCCAGCGCGACAGCGCCCTTCCCGCCTCCGTTCTCCGCTCCTCGCGAGCTTCCTCACCTCTGGTTGGGTTCCTGTACCTGCAAGAAGACAGAGAGAGGTTGAGGAAGCAGTGAAATCAACACAAACCCCGAATGAAGACGAGAAACAGGGAGCTCCCTGTCTCGCGGTGGAGTCAAGTCTGTCGCGGTGGTGGTGGTGGTGGCTCTAACAGAGAGAGGCGTGAAGGAGGGAGAGACCTCGGAGAAGAGAGAAAGAGGAAAGAGGGCGAGGAACAGGGAGCGAAACAGGGAGGTGCCCTGTTTCGCGGCGGTGTTGTGCGCGCGGTGGTGGCGGTGGTTTTCGAGTGATGGTGGCGGTGAGAGAGATGGAGGGAGATGGTGGTGGCGGCTGTGTTCTGGACAGAGAGAACGGTGGCCTGTTTCGGTGGCGAGGTGGTGGTTTGTGGCGTGAAACAGGGAGCTGAAACAGTGGTTAGTGACGGTGGTGACGACGGTGGCTGATTAGTGGCGAGAGCGGCAGGGCTCTGCCTTGGTGGAGGTGGAGATGGTGGCTGGAAAATAGAGGAAGAAAAACGTCCAAGAGAGGGTTCTCCTAAGAGAAGGTAATCGAGAAACCTAAATAGGGTTTCCCTATTTCCTTGGTAGGCTGGGTTTGGGATTCTAACTTTCTGGGCTTGGGCTTGAGCTTGGTTAAAGTAAGCTAGGTTAGGCTTAGATGTGTGAACCACTCTTTTGTACCACCGCTAGAATCGACAAATTAATCATTTTCTCAAATTTGTCGCCTTAATGCGACTTTATCGTTCACGCGCGCAGATTCCTACAAAAACATAAAAATTGAAATAATTAGAATAAAATATATTAATTGAAGCACTAACATATATAAATTAAGGGTCATAATTTGTAATAATTACGTGTATATCAAATACCCCCAAACCTATATTTTGCTAGTCCTCGAGCAAAACAAAATAAAGAATAAAATCCTAACTCACTTTCGTAGGAATCACGGTTGCACTTACCTTAACGTGCAACAAGGCTTTAAACCTCTAGATTACCTCTAGAGGACAAGTTATAGTCTCGTGAGGGTTTTCAGAAATGCTACCCCCAAACATTACTGACTCAATAAAACAAAATCTATTTTCTAAAAACATAATGCAAAAACGTGAGCATTCTTCTTTATTTTCCTTAGAGCAATTTTCTAATTGCTTAGCATTCGAGAAAAACAACAAACTAAAACTGTCACAAAAGTATATCAATAGAGTACAATAATTTAATAATATCTAAAGGTTAAATGAATTTCATAATCATTCTCAACTCGAAGTGTGTGTGTGAGGAGCCTTATCAACATAACTCTTCATCTCATAGTAAAAATGTGACAAGAAAACCTTTAGAAAAGACGTTTCGACTACAATTCTCTCATGTCGCTCAGAAATGAAACGCTCAGAGATTGGGCACTCAGTTTATATGTGAGGAAAATAATATATTATGGAAAATGCAAACGTCTCACATATAATTATCATGAAAAACGGAATTTTCAAAGAGTGAAATGAATATGATCTCATGGACCGGAATATTGATTACTTTTGAGAATGTTGAACCAAACACCATAATTCTTGCCTATTCAATCTCCACATCTATTAAGCCAACTTTCACTTAAGATCAATCAGGTCTTTACTAGGTTGTATTGGGGCTTGGATTATGGCAAACAATAATGGACAAAAAGGATACAAAGATTTTCCGAGAATGGATACACCCTTGAATAAACATAAGGCTTGAAGAGCAAATCAATGTTGTACACCATTAACTTTTTCTTCATTATTTTCTTCTTCAATCACTTTTTTTTTTTGACATGCTTTTCCCCATTGATACAATCCAACACTTTTACTTCGAGGGCGCATGTTTTGCTTTTTTTTTTTTTTTTTTTTTTTATTTTTTTATTTGCCCATTCCATAAATATATCTCACCGGATACATTCTCAGAAAATTGGGTAAGGATAAAATAATAAAGGTATTACTCCTTGATTGGAGTAGGTATTGAGAATGGGGATCACAAAGAAAAGGCTATCTAAAGGCTCAAAGGGCTGCAAATGGATATTTATTATTGGGTAAGCTAAAAGGCTAAAAATGGTTTAAAGAAAGAAATGCCTATATCACTTCATAAGTTCTAGTTAGTACTAGGACATCTCAACTAAATAAAACAAAAAGTTCTAGTGTAAAGATTTAATTTTTATGTCATTCTTAAAGCAATCAATAAGAAAATCAAGAATAATGAGATCATCAACGAAATAGTGCGGACTCAAGAAAAATCAGAGTGTAATTAATAACCCTCAAGAAATAAAGAATGACTCAAAACTCACAAGGGTTAAGTCTCCACTATTATTCTAAAGTTTTCTAGTTCAATACATCACTAATCAACTTCAAATCATGTTGACTTGGCTTATAGTGCATGAATAGTCGAGTTGAAAAGTCTCACGAAATACATCTAACATAAGGATACTATCAAATAGCATGTTTTCCACTAATATAACTATGTGACACGTGCTAGTATGTGTTTTCTCAAAATTAAAGCAACACAATCATTCTCTAAAATTAAAAGAACTCAAAACCTCTTTTTTTTTTTTGAATTTTTTGAAATTTTTTTTATTCACCAAGAGTTCGGATTTCAAATGCATTTTCAAGAAGATTTTACACAATTACCATAATCATCTAAGTGTTCAATGGAGATTGAGTAGAACACAAAATGACTCGGTTTAAATGTAAAATACGTTTTAAACTCAAAGATTTTTGAAAATTGCATAAAAAAATCTAATAAACCACACCCCCAAACCTAAATCAAACATTGTCCTCAATGTATGAAATAATAATCATGACAAAGTAAGGCAAAAGAAAAGAGGAGGGTTAGAGTGATATTACCATGGTGAAGCTTTACCAATTTCAAATAGACAATGTCCTTACAGTCACCAAAATATAAGAAATTCATACCGACGGGAGAAAGGAACATATGGGATGAAGAGCTCCAAGTGCAACACCTAAAATTACCTGAGACACTAAAAGAAAAATATAAAAGCAACAACCTAAACTAAACTAAAATAATAATAATAATAAATGAAAAATAAAAACTGTTATGGAGCTAACGAGTATGAGTGAAACACAACTAAATAGGGTACTCAAAAATCAATCCAAACTAACAGCAAAGACACACAACTAAGGCTAGGCTGCCTCCTAGGAGCGCTTGGTTTAACGTCGTCAGCCCGACATATATTCTCCCTCATGAAAGATATACTATGAAGTGACGAGGAAGAACATATGGAACACGCACCTCAAAACCTAGTCTATGATATAAATTAGTCAAAAGGGTGAAGGAATCGTATACCAACAACCTGAAAAGTTGAGGATCAATCCATTCAAAGATAGCAACCACCTGATGTTTCTTCTTGATAGTGCATAGATCCTTGATGACCCTCGCATAAGTTGGTTCCTGTTTAAACACATGTGGCAAAGGTGAGTTAATTTTAACCTGGTTCAAGTGTTCTAGAATCTCACCATACATTTTTGATTTCTTTCCAGTAGGTCGTAGTGCTTGAGGAAAAGGAACTGAAACTAGAATGTTCTTGTTGGGCTCATCCTCAGGGATGCTCTCATTTGCACATGGGGAGGTGCTTATAGTTGTGGACGAGCTTGACCCATCTAAGATCTTACCACTCTGAGTAGCCATGGCATTAACCTCTTTGACATTCTGAGAGTCTGAAGTAGAGGTTTGTGCCATAAGTTGGCCCTTCGGATTTGCTTGAGGTTGTGACGGAAATTGGCCCCAAGCTTGTATTGTTAATGAACTTGTCAACTTGCTTATTTGGCTTTTGATCTCCTTGTTCTCTTCTGCCAACTGTGTCAATGCAACCTCAATTTTTTGATTAGTTTTACCTTGTGCCTCTATAAATGCATGTAATGTGTCTGATAAGGAACCTGTGTTAGATTGTGCATTGTACGGAGGTGCAGGGTATGACCTAGGTGGTTGTGCCTGTGAGTGTGTAGGTTGGTCGGCCTCAGACCTCCAGCCAAAGTTAGGGTGATCTCTCCAGCCATAATTGTAAGTGTTAGAGAATGGTGAATAAGGCTTCTTGTACATCCCTAAGGCGTTACATTGTTCCTCATAAACCCCTCTCATCTCAGTCAAGGTTGGGCAATCATGTATTAAGTGTTCAACTCCCCCGCATATAAAACAGGCGTCCTGTAGCTCAATTCTGGCAACAGTATGTGCGGGCTTACCATCCTTGGTCTTAAGTGCCTCTAACTCCCTAGTTACTCTATCCAGTTGGGCTCTAAGGCTATCCTCTTCCCTAAGTTGGTAAACTCCAGCTGGGCGTGGTCTATCTGTGCTCTCAGTAGCACGTGGACCAGTCCAAGTATGAGCCTTTTCAGCCAAGTCATTCAGGTACTCAATGGCCTCGTCAGGGTCCTTTTGCAAAAACTCTCCATTACACATCATCTCAAGGAACTGACGTTCTCTACTGGTGAGCCCTCATAAAAATAACTGACTAAGCGCCAACTTTCATACCCATGGTGTGGGCATGTATTCAAGAGATCCTTGAACCTCTCCCACACTTGATATAATGTCTCGCTATTCTTTTGGGTGAAGGTAGAAATCTGTCTCTTTAGACTGTTGGTTTTGTGGTGAGGAAAAGTATCTATTAAAAAATGCTTGGGTCATCTCCTCCCACAAACCTAAGTGGTCTCTAGTCCAACTCACTCCTCCAAATTTTTTTAATTTTTAATTTTTTTTTTAGAAATAAAATAAAATGAAAATAAAAATAAAGATAAAAATTAAACTGGACCTACAACCTAAAAAAAATAGAATAAAATAAAATAAAATGAAAAATGAGCAAGAAAGATAATACCCGAAACCTTTCCTTGTAGAATGACGCTTTTTCCCCGGCAACGGCGCCAAAATTTGATTACGCCCAAACAATACACGCGGTCAATTGCAGTAAAGAATGAGGTGTCGATCCCACGAGGAAAAAACGATCTACAAAAAAAGGTTAAGGAAGACAAACTATGCGAAACTAAAATAAAATTCTAATAAATTTAAAATACAGAATTGAATTTAATTTAATGAAAACTAAGTTTGAGAAAATCACAAGGTTCCAAGAATCCCTCCTAGACTTCCACCCCAACTAGTATTGATTCGCTATGATGACTCAACTACGTGTTTCACATCCCAAACGACGTAATCGGAAAAATAATCTTTTAATCATTAATATACCCTAATGTAAATGAATTTAAGATTTCACTTCTTCTAAGAAAACACAAAGGTTTGTCATATGTGATATCTTAAACTTACGATATATCCGGAGACAATACCGTAATAAATGACGATCACATATAACTAACCTACCGGAATCAATTAATCCTTAAACATTCCACACATAAGAAAAGCGTGACTAAGCTTATATGGAGAAGAAAAGATAATCACCGGAGTAATAAAAATCTACGAAGAAATCTATGAAATCTCTGTCACTAAAATAACATAAATTTCTATATTAAATAAAAGTGAGAATCATTAAACATCATTATTCATCGTGAACACTTAAAGCGAATCAATTACTAATTTAGTTCGTTACATCTAGGAGTTCACCTCTTCACCTTGCGTGGGGTTTAGTGACTCATGGTGGTGGTGGTCACAGCATCAATCGAGGAGGAATCCATCACTTCCTGTCCGTGCACGAATCCCGAGAAAAATAGCTAAATAGGCTCTGTGGTGGCTCTTACAAGTTCTCGGGTTGCAAATAGCTAAACCCGTTTTTCAAAACTGAAAAACAGAATTTCCCGCCCGAAATCCGCTGCTCTCCCTGGTTCGTCTTCTCCAGCGCGACAGCGCCCTTCCCGCCTCCGTTCTCCGCTCCTCGCGAGCTTCCTCACCTCTGGTTGGGTTCCTGTACCTGCAAGAAGACAGAGAGAGGTTGAGGAAGCAGTGAAATCAACACAAACCCCGAATGAAGACGAGAAACAGGGAGCTCCTTGTCTCGCGGTGGAGTCAAGTCTGTCGCGGTGGTGGTGGTGGTGGCTCTAACAGAGAGAGGCGTGAAGGAGGGAGAGACCTCGGAGAAGAGAGAAAGAGGAAAGAGGGCGAGGAACAGGGAGCGAAACAGGGAGGTGCCCTGTTTCGCGGCGGTGTTGTGCGCGCGGTGGTGGCGGTGGTTTTCGAGTGATGGTGGCGGTGAGAGAGATGGAGGGAGATGGTGGTGGCGGCTGTGTTCTGGACAGAGAGAACGGTGGCCTGTTTCGGTGGCGAGGTGGTGGTTTGTGGCGTGAAACAGGGAGCTGAAACAGTGGTTAGTGACGGTGGTGACGACGGTGGCTGGTTAGTGGCGAGAGCGGCAGGGCTCTGCCTTGGTGGAGGTGGAGATGGTGGCTGGAAAATAGAGGAAGAAAAACGTCCAAGAGAGGGTAGTCTCCTAAGAGAAGGTAATCGAGAAACCTAAATAGGGTTTCCCTATTTCCTTGTTAGGCTGGGTTTGGGATTCTAGCTTTTGGGCTTGGGCTTGAGCTTGGTTAAAGTAAGCTGGGTTAGGCTTAGATGTGTGAACCACTCTTTTGTACCACCGCTAGAATCGACAAATTAATCATTTTCTCAAATTTGTCGCCTTAATGCGACTTTATCGTTCACGCGCGCAGATTCCTACAAAAACATAAAAATTGAAATAATTTGAATAAAATATATTAATTGAAGCACTAACATATATAAATTAAGGGTCATAATTTGTAATAATTATGTGTATATCAAATACCCCCAAACCTATATTTTGCTAGTCCTCGAGCAAAACAAAATAAAGAATAAAATCCTAACTCACTTTCGTAGGAATCACGGTTGCACTTACCTTAACGTGCAACAAGGCTTTAAACCTCTAGATTACCTCTAGAGGACAAGTTATAGTCTCGTGAGGGTTTCAGAAATGCTACCCCCAAACATTACTGACTCAATAAAACAAAATCTATTTTCTAAAAACATAATGCAAAAACGTGAGCATTCTTCTTTATTTTCCTTAGAGCAATTTTCTAATTGCTTAGCATTCGAGAAAAACAACAAACTAAAACTGTCACAAAAGTATATCAATAGAGTACAATAATTTAATAATATCTAAAGGTTAAATGAATTTCATAATCATTCTCAACTCGAAGTGTGTGTGTGAGGAGCCTTATCAACATAACTCTTCATCTCATAGTAAAAATGTGACAAGAAAACCTTTAGAAAAAGACGTTTCGACTACAATTCTCTCATGTCGCTCAGAAATGAAACGCTCAGAGATTGGGCACTCAGTTTATATGTGAGGAAAATAATATATTATGGAAAATGCAAACGTCTCACATATAATTATCATGAAAAACGGAATTTTCAAAGAGTGAAATGAATATGATCTCATGGACCGGAATATTGATTACTTTTGAGAATGTTGAACCAAACACCATAATTCTTGCCTATTCAATCTCCACATCTATTAAGCCAACTTTCACTTAAGATCAATCAGGTCTTTACTAGGTTGTATTGGGGCTTGGATTATGGCAAACAATAATGGACAAAAAGGATACAAAGATTTTCCGAGAATGGATACACCCTTGAATAAAACATAGGGCTTGAAGAACAAATCAATGTTGTACACCATTAACTTTTTCTTCATTATTTTCTTCTTCAATCACTTTTTTTTTTTTTGACATGCTTTTCCCCATTGATACAATCCAACACTTTTACTTCCGAGGGCGCATGTTTGCTTTTTTTTTATTTTTTTTTATTTGCCCATTCCATAAATATATCTCACCGGATACATTCTCAGAAAATTGGGTAAGGATAAAATAATAAAGGTATTACTCCTTGATTGGAGTAGGTATTGAGAATGGGGATCACAAAGAAAAGGCTATCTAAAGGCTCAAAGGGCTGCAAATGGATATTTATTATTGGGTAAGCTAAAAGGCTAAAAATGGTTTAAAGAAAGAAATGCCTATATCACTTCATAAGTTCTAGTTAGTACTAGGACATCTCAACTAAATAAAACAAAAAGTTCTAGTGTAAAGATTCAATTTTTATGTCATTCTTAAAGCAATCAATAAGAAAATCAAGAATAATGAGATCATCAACGAAATAGTGCGGACTCAAGAAAAATCAGAGTGTAATTAATAACCCTAAAGAAATAAAGAATGACTCAAAACTCACAAGGGTTAAGTCTCCACTATTATTCTAAAGTTTTCTAGTTCAATACATCACTAATCAACTTCAAATCATGTTGACTTGGCTTATAGTGCATGAATAGTCGAGTTGAAAAGTCTCACGAAATACATCTAACATAAGGATACTATCAAATAGCATGTTTTCCACTAATATAACTATGTGACACGTGCTAGTATGTGTTTCTCAAAATTAAAGCAACACAATCATTCTCTAAAATTAAAAAGAACTCAAAACCTCTTTTTTTTTTTTTAATTTTTTGAAATTTTTTTATTCACCAAGAGTTCGGATTTCAAATGCATTTTCAAGAAGATTTTACACAATTACCATAATCATCTAAGTGTTCAATGGAGATTGAGTAGAACACAAAAATGACTCGGTTTAAATGTAAAATACGTTTTAAACTCAAAGATTTTTGAAAATTGCATAAAAAATCTAATAAACCACACCCCAAACCTAAATCAAACATTGTCCTCAATGTATAAATAATAATCATGACAAAGTAAGGCAAAAGAAAAAGAGGAGGGTTAGAGTGATATTACCATGGTGAAGCTTTACCAATTTCAAATAGACAATGTCCTCACAGTCACCAAAATATAAGAATTCATACCGACGGGAGAAAGGAACATATGGGATGAAGAGCTCCAAGTGCAACACCTAAAATTACCTGAGACACTAAAAGAAAATATAAAAGCAACAACCTAAACTAAACTAAATAATAATAATAATAAATGAAAAATAAAAATTGTTATGGAGCTAACGAGTATGAGTGAAACACAACTAAATAGGGTACTCGAAAATCAATCCAAACTAACAGCAAAGACACACAACTAAGGCTAGGCTGCCTCCTAGGAGCGCTTGGTTTAACGTCGTCAGCCCGACATATATTCTCCCTCATGAAAGATATACTATGAAGTGACGAGGAAAACATATGGAACACGCACCTCAAAACCTAGTCTATGATATAAATTAGTCAAAAGGGTGAAGGAATCGTATACCAACAACCTGAAAAGTTGAGGATCAATCCATTCAAAGATAGCAACCACCTGATGTTTCTTCTTGATAGTGCATAGATCCTTGATGACCCCGCATAAGTTGGTTCCTGTTTAAACACATGTGGCAAGGTGAGTTAATTTTAACCTGGTTCAAGTGTTCTAGAAATCTCACCATACAATTTTGATTTCTTTCCAGTAGGTCGTAGTGGCTTGAGGAAAAGGAACTGAAACTGGAATGTTCTTGTTGGGCTCATCCTCAGGGATGCTCTCATTTGCACATGGGGAGGTGCTTATAGTTTGTGGACGAGCTTGACCCATCTAAGATCTTACCACTCTGAGTAGCCATGGCATTAACCTCTTTGACATTCTGAGAGTCTGAAGTAGAGGTTTGTGCCATAAGTTGGCCCTTCCGGATTTTCTTGAGGTTGTGACGGAAATTGGCCCCAAGCTTGTACTGTTAATGAACTTGTCAACTTGCTTATTTGACTTTTGATCTCCTTGTTCTCTTCTGCCAACTGTGTCAATGCAACCTCAATTTTTTGATTAGTTTTACCTCGTGCCTCTATAAAATGCATGTAATGTGTCTGATAAGGAACCTGTGTTAGATTGTGCATTGTATGGAGGTGCAGGGTATGACCTAGGTGGTTGTGCTGTGGTGTGTAGGTTGGTCGGCCTCAAGACCTCCAGCCAAAGTTAGGGTGATCTCTCCAGCCAGAATTGTAAGTGTTAGAGAATGTGAATAAGGCTTCTTGTACATCCCTAAGGCGTTACATTGTTCCTCATAAACCCCTCTCATCTCAGTTAAGGTTGGGCAATCCTGTATTAAGTGTTTCAACTCCCCGTATATAAACAGGCGTCCTGTAGCTCAATTCTGGCAACAGTATGTGCGGGGCTTACCATCCTTGGTCTTAAGTGGCTTCTAACTCCCCTAGTTACTCTATCCAGTTGGGCTATAAGGCTATCCTCTTCCCTAAGTTGGTAAACTCCAGCTGGGCGTGGTCTATTCTGTGCTCTCAGTAGCACGTGGACCAGTCCAAGTATGAGCCTTTTCAGCAAGTCATTCAGGTACTCAATGGCCTCGTCAGGGTCCTTTTGCAAAAACTCTCCATTAACACATCATCTCAAGGAACTGACGTTCTCTACTGGTGAGCCCTCATAAAAATAACTGACTAAGCGCCAACTTTCATACCCATGGTGTGGGCATGTATTCAAGAGATCCTTGAACCTCTCCCCACACTTGATATATGTCTCGCTATTCTTTGGGTGAAGGTAGAAATCTGTCTCTTTAGACTGTTGGTTTGTTGGTGAAAAAGTATCTATTAAAAAATGCTTGGGTCATCTCCTCCCACAAACCTAAGTGGTCTCTAGTCCAACTCACTCCTCCAAATTTTTTTAATTTTTAATTTTTTTTTTAGAAATAAAATAAAAATGAAAATAAAAATAAGATAAAAATTAAAACTGACCTACAACCTAAAAAAATAGAATAAAATAAAATAAAATGAAAAATGAGCAAGAAAGATAATACCCGAAACTTTCCTTGTAGAATGACGCTTTTTCCCCGGCAACGGCGCCAAATTTGATTACGCCCAAACAATACACGCGGTCAATTGCAGTAAAGAATGGGTGTCGATCCCACGAGGAAAAAACGATCTACAAAAAAGGTTAAGGAAGACAAACTATGCGAAACTAAAATAAATTCTAATAAATTTAAATACAAATTGAATTTAATTTAATGAAAACTAAGTTTGAGAAAATCACAAGGTTCCAAGAAATCCTCTCCTAACTTCAACACGCCAACTAGTATTGATTCGCTAGTGATGACTCAACTACGTGTTTCAACATCCCAAACGACGTAATCGGAAAATAATCTTTTAATCATTAATTATACCCTAATGTAAATGAATTTAAGATTTCACTTCTTCTAAGAAAACACCAAAGGTTTGTCATATGTGATATCTTAAACTTACGATATATCCGGAGACAATACCGTAATAAATGACGATCACATATAACTAACCTACCGGAATCAAATTAGATCCTTAAAACATTCCCACACATAAGAAAAGCGTGACTAAGCTTATATGGAGAAGAAAAGATAATTACCGGAGTAATAAAAATCTACGAAGAAATCTATGAAATCCTCTGTCCACTAAAATAACTTAAATTTCTATATTAAATAAAAAGTGAGAATCATTAAACATCATTATTCATCGTGAACACTTAAAAGCGAATCAATTACTAATCTAGTGCGTTACATCTAGGAGTTCACCCTTCACCTTGCGTGGGTTTAGTGACTCATGGTGGTGGTGTCACAGCATCAATGAGGAGGAATCCATCACTTCCTGTCCGTGCACGAATCCCGAGAAAAAAGCTAAATAGCTCTGTGGTGCTCTTACAAGTTCTCGGGTTGCAAATAGCTAAACCGTTTTCAAAACTGAAAAACAGAATTTCCCGCCCGAAATCCGCTGCTCTCCTGTTCGTCTTCTCCAGCGCGACAGCGCCCTTCCCGCCTCCGTTCTCCGCTCCTCGCGAGCTTCCTCACCTCTGGTTGGGTTCCTGTACCTGCAAGAAGACAGAGAGAGGTTGAGGAAGCAGTGAAATCAACACAAACCCGAATGAAGACGAGAAACAGGAGCTCCCTGTCTCGCGGTGGAGTCAAGTCTGTCGCGGTGTGGTGGTGGTGGCTCTAACAGAGAGAGCGTGAAGGAGGGAGAGATGGAGAAGAGAGAAGAGAAAAAGAGGGCGAGGAACAGGGAGCGAAACAGGGAGGTGCCCTGTTTCGCGGCGGTGTGTGCGCGCGGTGGTGGCGATGGTGTTCGAGTGATGGTGGCGGTGAGAGAGATGGAGGGAGATGGTGGTGGCGGCTGTGTTATGGACAGAGAGAACGTGGCTGGGTGGCGAAGGTGGTGGTTAGTGGCGTGGGGGAGGTCGGTTAGTGGTGACGGGTGGTTGGTTAGTGGCGAGAGCTCTGTCTCTGCCTGGTGGAGGTGGAGATGGTGGCTGGAAAAAGAGGAAGAAAAACGTGGAAGAGAGAGTCTCCAAGAGAAGGTAATAGAGAAACCTAAATAGGGTTTCCCTATTTCCTTGTTAGGCTGGGTTTAGATTCTAGCTTTCTGGGCTTGGGCTTGAGCTTGGTTAAAGTAAGCTGGGTTAGGCTTAGATGTGTGAACCACTCTTTTGTACCACCGCTAGAATCGACAAATTAATCATTTTCTCAAATTTGTCGCCTTAATGCGACTTTATCGTTCACGCGCGCAGATTCCTACAA
>QNQO01004621.1:0-21597 GCA_003290165.1 Berberis thunbergii | reverse complement strand
CGCCAATGTCTAGTACATAACTATTTATGATTGCTAAAAACCATCCTCATTGTATATTTAGGACGGTTTTATAGCTAAATAATAATTGTACTAATATCTAGTGTCCTAAATAATCATAGCATTTAGAAAAATCAGGCATAGATGTTACATTGTTCTTGACGGTTTCCTGTAATATTTTATCCAGATTTCAATGAAATTGTAGTTCAATAAAAGGTGTTACACTTTTATAAAATTGTTCTAAAAACTATATTTTATTGTCAGTTGCAAAACAGTCCTAACTATTCACTAATAGGAAGTGACGCGTACAAATCTGTCCTTGTCGATTTTCGACCTGCAAAATGAATAGCGGTGAACAAAGGATCACCGTTGTGGTGGCTGAAGGCACTTCGATGATAAAGTCAGGTGTCTGAGCAAAGGTGGATGTAACTATTAAAATTCAGGTTGCAAGTGCATACCTTTCACATCCATTTTTTTCACCTTATATAGCTAGTTTTTCACTCCTTCATTGACTCCATCATCGAAGGCGTGATGGAGGGAGGAGATCTCGCTCAAGATCTTACCCATCCAAGAATGAGTCTCCTTTGGCACTTGGCTCCTTTTGGGACCCAACACTTGATTGGATAAAGAGTTATGCAAATGGATCTTAGGCTTGTGACAGCTCAGAGGTCTATGTTTGGGCCTTATTGTCCCGGGCCAAGCTCCATGATTCGCACCACATTAGGCTCGTGTAATTTGAGCTTAGGCGCTTGACGGACTGAACAATGATTAGGCTGAGCTTGGGCTGGACCTAGCAGACATGTTTTAGACGGTGCCAAGGCCTTTCCGTATTAGGACTGACCCATGCCACGTACTGCTGTGATCAGATGAAAGTTTGATGTCTCATCAGTTACTCCCTCTAGTTAGTAGGGTTGTGAGAACATACCCACTAACTTTTTGAATGGGGACTTGCATGGCGTGTGGGTAAACGATTTCAACATCCTTTCAATTTTCGAACAGTGTTTAATGTCGATGTGACTGTTGGGTGATCTTTTTCCACAAGCGATGTGTCTATGTAAGCTTGACTTAGCTGCATCACATCTTATTATGTATTTGCAGAGTTTCACTTCTTATCTCCTAAATTGAGTTTTTGAATGTTCTTCTCCACAGGCTGAGGAAGAACATTCGTTGGTGAGCTCTCTGACTATCCTAACTTTTGCATAGATGAGTCCCAATAGGATTTGCACTTTGAGAAAGTTCACTAGTTTGAGTAAGCTTCCAATTGCTCTTCAGGGCTTTCCAAATTTACTATTATATTATGGAGAAGAAGTCAAGGGTACCTTCTTGGTCCTGAGTATGTCATCTAGCATGAGATGCACCTACAACTTCTTTCGCCATCTTTGGGAGATAGCACCAACAATTTTTTCTACCACCAAGTAGTTGATCCTACAACTTCTTCTTTAGCTACACTTCTAACATTTCCTCCAGAAGACAGACTGGTGGAACGAGTCCTCAGTATGTGTTCTGGTAGATCTTCGCTTGCACTTTCCTTTCCACCAAGCTCAGATGCTTGTAATGTGTAAACCTTTGATTTGACCACTCCGTTAAGTTTTGTAACAACTCTTTGTTTAATAAATAAAGTTTGTTTTTTTTCGCCTGTACTCGTGTTTCTTAATTGGTAATATGTTTGATTTGACAAGATGCAAATCATATTAGCCTTGGTTACGTCAATCCAGGGCGGACAAGACTTAAATAATGGCAAAGCCACCTTCGTCTGGATGGACGAGGCTTTGTAGTATAAAATAGCTTAATCATGAATAGGAATAAGGCTGACTTGATCTAGAAGAAGATGTAAGTTACATATCACCTTGTTTCAATCAGTATAGATCTCATAACAAATCACTTAATCCAAAATGGGAGTTAAGTTGTTGATAAGCATTTTCGTCTAAGCGGACTAGGTTTCCTTATGTAGGCCGATTGCTTCCTGAGTAGGAGTCGGGCTTGCTAAAATTATTTGACTTACTCCTAAACAAGATCTAAGTATTAGAGTAACCATCTTTGTCATGCCCCGATTTTCGAGAAAACGAAAATCCTTATATCCATGTAGGATTATCCATTTCCCCCTAAATTTGGGACGTGAAATTCAACAAAACATTTACCAATAACAACTGAGACATAATTTAAACAAACTAAAAAAAACTCTAACCATAAAACTCTTAGGTGTTCGCCCCAACTTTAGAAAACTCTAATGGTTGCCCACAAACTATTTAACCTGAGAAACTAATTGGCTATGTTCCAATAAAAACGTACTCAATAAGAATAAACTTACTTTACTCAACTTCCAACCTGGAACTTCTCTATGAAACTTCAATCACTTCCACATAATTAAAACAACAATACAACAACTACATAGCAATCAATTATATACAAATTCAAGAAGTTTATAAAGAACAACAGTTACTATCCCTAAAAACAAAGGAATCCAAATAATTTGGTCTACTCACACAACATTCAACAAAAACAATCAAAATCATGATGCATAGAACATGAACAAGATATAAAATTTGTAAAAAAATCATTAATACAAAGATCTAAGAAAAACGCATAAAGAGAGTGAGAAATACTCAGAATTATGTAACCTAGCACAAAGATTTCCGCACCCGCACAATCGCAAACCATCCGCACTCATGCACGTGCTCTCTTATTTGCTTTTTCTTTTTCTTCCAACTTTTTCCTACTTTTCTTCTTCGCCACTTTTGTACAGCTAGAAAGGAATAACCTTCCTCCTATATAACTCAAAGAGATATAAACCCTATAAGATTAGGGCTTTAAATAAAATTATATAGGTTCCCCTATTTTAATTTACTTATTCCACAAACTCAATAATACTATAACACATTATAATTGTGATATTATGAGGTCGTTACATTATACACTCCTTTTAAGGAATCTCATCCCGAGGCTCGAAAAATTAAGAGCGTTATGGTGAATTTGAAAAAAAGGCCAATTTGGCAAACGAAATAAGGTTTATTTATTTATTTATTATTATTATTATTATTATTATTATTATTATTATTATTATTATTATTATTATTATTATTATTATTATCATTTTAATTCAATTTCTGGTGAGAAATTATTCATGTTTTATATATACAGAAAATGTACATCATACAGATCAACACCCCAAACATGCATAAACACAAGACTACTACTTGCATATATTTATATTTATTTTAATAATAAAATAAAAATAATAAGTTTAAAATTTTATGTATAAAAATATTTATTAAAGTCATTGAAAAAATACAGGTGTTATAATATATACCTCAAAGGGAATCTTGTCTCGATATTCGATGGAGGGAATGACTTGGTCAATAATCTATTGGGAAGCCCCAATCACCTAGTGAAGCATCACTAGAGTCCAAACATAAAGCAATCAATCTTAATTAAATTTTCTATTAACAACCTTTTAAAAAACATTCATTCATAAAAATAATAAACAAGTAGCACATGTATATGCACATAACTTCATAAATACAAACACACAAAAGATATATGATATAAATTCAGTAAGTATGAAAAAAATTGGGGAGCTACAATATATACAACTCAAAGGAATCTCGGATCTAGCTAAAATGAAAAAACTAAACGAAGAAAAAAATGACACTTAATATTTACATATAAAATAAAATACGGTTATTGTCGCACAAAAGAATCTTGTTACAACATTCAACGAAGAAAAAAGAGACAATACTAAAAGTTCAAGGTTCACCCTTATATCTAGACCTTTACACTCTCATTCATCCATATCCACATTCCAATGATCAACTAGACTCTACCTCAGCCTAGGCTAACCAAATGCTCTAATACCAACTATCACCCCCCGATTTCGAGAAAACGAAAATCCTTATATCCATGTAAAATTATTCATTTTCCTACAAATTTGGGATGTTAAATTCAATAACAAAAGAACATTTAGCAACAATAACTGAGACATAATTTAATAATTGAAACAAACTAAAAAATACTCTAACCAAGAAACTCTTTGATGTCCACCCCAACTATAGAAAACTCCAATGGCTACCCACAAACTCTTTAACCTGAAAAATTAATTGGTTACGTTTCAATAAGAATCTACCCAATAAGCATAAACTTACTTTACTCAACTTCCAACCTAAAAATTCTCTATGAAACTTCAATCACCTCCACATAACTAAAACGATAATATGACAACTATATAAAAGTATATTACACTCCAATTCAAGAAGTTTAGAAAGAACAATAGTTACTATCCCTAAACATAAAGGAATTCAAATAACTTGGTTTACTCATTCAACATTCAATAAAAGCAATCATAATCATGATGCACATAATATGAACAAGATCTAAAATTTGTAAAAAGAAATCAAAAATACGAAGATCCAAGAAAAATGCACAAAGAGATAGAGAAATACTCACAATTATGTAACCTAGCACACAAACTTTCGCACCCGCGCAATCGCATCTCACTCGCACTCACATAATGCTTTTTTTTCTTCTTCTTCTTTTTATACGGCTTGAGAGGAACAGTCTTCCTCCAATATAACTTAAAAAGATATAACCCTACAAGATTAGAGTTTCAAATAAAATTATATAGGTACTCCTATTTTTATTTATTTATTTTATTATCTAATCACAAACTCAATAATACCATAACACATTATAATTGGGATATTATGGGGTTGTTACATTATACTCACCTTTAAAGGAATCTTGTACGAGATTCGAATATTAAGAGAGTTAAGTGAATTTTGAAAAAAGAAGTACAATTTGGCAAATGAAATAAGGTTTATTTATTAATTTTTAATTCCATTTCTGGTAAGAAATATTATTGTTTTATATTTACTGAGAATTTACATCATAAAGATCAATACACCAAACATGCATAGATACAAGGCTACTACATGTATATATTTATATTATTTTGATAATGACAAATGGATAATCCACGTAGGATTATCCGTTTTCCCGTAAATTTGGGACGTGAAATTCAATAACAATAGAACATTTAATAACAACAACTGAGATATAATTAATTGAAACAAACTAAAACAAAAACTCTAACCAGGAAACTCTTTGACGTTTGCCCCAACTATAGAAAAATCTAATGGCAACCCACAAACTCTCTAATCTGAAAAACTAATTGGCTACGTTCTAACAAAAACGTATCCAAGAAGCATAAACTTATTTACTCAACTTCCAACCTGGAACTTCTCTATGAAACTTCAATCACATCCACATAACTAAAATAACAATACAACAAATTCATAACAATCAATTACACACCAATTCAAGAAGTCCCTAAACACAAAGGAATCCAAATAGCTTTGTCTATTCACACAACATTCACCAAAAACAATCATAATCATGATGCACAAAACATGAAAACAAGATCTAAAATTTGTAAAAAAAACCATAAACTCAAAAATCCATGAAAAACGCACAAAGTGAGTGAGAAATACTCACAATTACGTAACCTAGCATAAAAACTTTCGCACCTGCGCAATCGCATACCACCCGCACTCACGCACATGCTCTCTTCTTTTCCTTTTTTTTTTTTTCAACTTTTACGACTTTTTTTTTTGTATGACTAGAGAGGAATAGCCTTCCTCCAATATAACTCAAACAAATATAAATATTAGGGTTTTAAATAAAATTATTTATGCACCCTTATGTTTATTTATTTATTTTATAATCTAATCACAAACTCAATAATACCATATCACATTATAATTGTGATATTATGGGATCGTTACATTATACACATTTTAGGGAATCTCATCCCGACATTAAAAGATTAAAAGCGTTAAATGAGTTTCCAAAAAAAAAAAAATACAATTTGCAAAAGAAATAATTTTTTTTTATTTTTTTAATTCAATTTCTGGTAAGAAATTATTCATGTTTTATATTTATAGAGAATTTACATTATACAAATCAACACACCAAACATGCATAGACACAAGGCTACTACATGCATATATTTATAATATTTTAATAATAACATAAACATAATAAATTTAAAAATTTATGTACAAAAATATTTATTAAGGTCATTGAAAAAATACGGGAGTTACAATCTTGGCTCGAACAGACTTGAATTCACAAGACAACATACCTTACCCTGAGCAGGACTAAGTATAAGATAAATCATCTAGATCCAAACATACTAGATTCCATAAGATAGTGTATCTTAATCCTGAACAAGACTTACGTATGAGAGAAATCATCTTGGTCCGAACGGACTAGATTTCAAAAAATAGTCTGACTTAATCCTGAATAGGACCTTGGTAGTTGGGGGGTCATCCTGGTCCACACGGACTGGAGTGCACAGTGACGGTGAGTCGTCACAAGACTGGACGACCCGCTATGTAGCACCGTGGTTTCTTAGCCGAATTAGGTCACTTAGACGCGACGAGCTATCGACATCCTGAATAGGACTAGACTCGGGGGTTGTGTGCCATTGTGGTTCCCTTGGTCAGACTAGCTTATTCGAGCACAGTGAGGTATCGTGAGACTGGACTCGATCTTCTACGAAACACCGTGGTTCCTTAGGCAGACTAGGTAACTTAGGTGCGACGAGTTGTCGACATCCTAAATAGGACTAGATTAAGCCGATGTGTGCCATTGTGGTCCCCTTGGTCAGACTAGGTTGTTCAAGCATGGTGAGTAGTCGTGAGACTGGACTCGATCCGCTATGCAACACTACGGTTCCTTAGGTGGACTAGGTCACTCAAGTGCGGCAAGTTGTTGACATCCTGAATAAGACTAGACTCAGCCATTGTGCATCATCATGGTCCCTTTGGTCGGACCAAGTTTTTCGAGTGCAGTGAGCCGTCGCGAGGCTGGAATCGGTCCACTATGCAACACCGTGATTCCTTAGGCAAACTAAGTCACTTAGGTGCGGCCAGTTGTCGACATCCTAAATAGGAATAGACTCAACCGACGTGGGATGCGGACTTAACTAACCTAAATAAATAGGCTTATTCAACCCACGTGTAATAACCGCAAGTGCACGGTGTCTAACTGGTAGACAACGACAAGTACGGGTCGATCCCACGAGGAATGTGAGTGCAATTGAAATTTATAATTTAATTTAAACTAATTTAAATGTAAAATGGGGTTGCATCATTTTTAAAACTAAACTAAATAAATTAAAAATAAGAAAAATAAAATAAAAGAAAAAGATAGATGAGATGGATTTTGTGGGCTTGGACTCACCAATGAGTTAGCAAAAATATTTTAAATCTAAATTACTGAAAATTTAAACGAGAAGCTTTAAGGATGAGAATCCCTTGCTTACACCGATTATGTAATCGTTAAAATCCAATTCAAATTATATTATGTTTCTATTAAACATTAACAAATTATTTCAAGCAAATACGCTCTTACCAAGTATTAAGTGTCTTTTTAGGGCACACTTAATCAAAGTTTAAGCTTAATATTTTTAGCACATTCTTTGAATATTGATAAAGGGTAATTCTAACTACCAAACATATCAAGTTTAATTTCTCGAACATGAAGGGTGAAAACAATTTATCAAAAATTCATAAATAAATTGTAATTAACAATTAAGCACACAATTCAGTAAAATAAATCAAAATGAATTATGTAATCCCTTTGGTTTGACACAAACTCGATGTGGTGGTACTCAGCAGATCAGCAGGTGGTCCGAACAAAAATCCCGAGGAAATGTTCAAAAACACTCTGTGGTGGTACTCAGTAAAACCGGGGGTGTGAATAGCATAAAACAGAATTTGACTAGTTCTCGCGCCTCTGCTACAATACGCTACAGTACCCGCCTTGGGTTACAGTGCCTGGTCGTCGTCTCCAGCGAGCAGTACCGCTGCTCCACCTTCCTCCGTGCTCCTCGCGAGGGTCCTCGTCCTCCAAATGTCTCCAGAACCTGCAAAAGAAAAGAGAGAGAGATGCAATAAGAAACTCAAAAACAGAGAGAAAGAGAACAGGAAGGAGACTCCCGGTTTCGATTCCTGTTTCAGCGATGGTTGTGCACCGCGGACGAGTCGCTCTGTGGTGGTTGTACGGTGGCAGAGAGACGGTAAGGAGGTCGAGACGAAGAGAGGACAGAGAGGAGAGGAGGACGGCCTGCCTGGCTCTGTCGCGAGGCGAAACAGAGTCGTGGTGATGGTGGCTTTGTTTTGCGGTGGTTGTGGTGGCTCGCGGATGTGTTCTGTCGCGAAACAGGGTGATGGTGGTTGATGGCAGATGGAGGTTGATGGATGATGGACAGGAAGAGGGACAGGGATGGTGATGGAGGTGGCTCTGACTCGAAACAAGGTTGTCACGCCCCTGTTTCGTGGTGGTGGCGGTGACTGTGGAGGAGCTCGGTGGTGGCGCTCGGGTGGCTGATGACGGATGGAGGTGATTGCTGAGTGAGAGATGGATGAGTGGTGATGGTGATGAGAATCAATTTAGAGAAAGAGGTTTTGATTTTTGTGTAATACTTCTTTTCCCTTATCTTCCTCCCTTTTTGTGAAGGAAGAGGATTTGATCTTCTAATGATTTTTTTCTTCCCTTCTCTTCCTCCCATTTTCTCACCCTATTCTCTTCTATTTATAAAGAAAGATCAAATTGAATAGGGATGAGATCAAGGGAGCATTCATCAAGGTATAAATGAGAGAATATTCTTTAGGGGTAGGATTGGGTTTGGGGTTATGGGTAGGTTTTGGGTTTAGGTTTGTGACCATCTGCTTTGTACCACCGCTAGAATCGACCAATTGTCATTCCTTAAATTGTCGCCTTAATACGATTTCATCGTTCACGCTCAAATTCCTACAAAGACATGAAAACAAAATCATTACTATAAAAAATAATAATCGAAAGACTAACATGTATAAATTAAAGGATATATTATGTAATAATTATGTGAATATCAATGTGCGCCAATGTAGTCCCCTTAGTCGAACTAGGTTATTCTAGCGCGGCGAGCCATCGCGAGATTGTACTTAGATCACTATGCCGCATTGTGGTTCCTTATGCGAACTAGGTCACTTAGGTACGACACGTTGTCGACATCCTGATCCCCTTGGTTGGACTAGGTTTTTTGAGCGTAGTGAGCCTTCGCGACACTAGACTCATCCGCTATGCAACACCGTGATTTCTCAGGCAGACTAGGTCACTTAGGTGCAACGAGTTGTCGACATAGCCATTGTGCACCATTGCAGTCCCCTTGATTGGACCAGGTTTTTCAAGTGCGGTAAGCCATCACGAGACATGACTCGGTCCGCTATGCAACACCATGGTTCCTTAGGCAGACTAGGTCACTTAGGTGCAGCGAGTTGTCACATCCTCAATAGGACTAGACTTGACCAATGTGCGCCAACGAGACTGCCTTGGTTGGACCAATTATTCAAGGGCGTTAAGCCATCGCGAGGCCTGACTTGGTCCACTATGCAGCACCGTGATTCCTTAGGCGGACTAGATTACTCAGGTGTGGTGAGTTGTCGACATCCTAAATAAGACTAGACTTGGCCGTTGTGCGCCATTGTGGTCCCCTTAGTCGAACCAAGTTATTCGAGCACGTTGAGCCATCATGAGACTGGACTAAGTTCGTTATGTAGAACTATGGTTCCTTAGGTGGACTAGGTTACTTAAGTACGGCGAGTTTTCGACATCTTGAATAGGACTAGACTCAGCCGATGTGCGCCATCGTGGTCCACTAGGTCAAACCAGATTTTTCGATCATTGTGAGCCGTCGCAAGACTGGACTCGGTGTGTTATGCAGCATCATGGTTCCTTAGGAATACTAGGTTACTTAGGTGTGATGAGTTTTTGACATCTTGAATAGGATTAGACTCGACCGTTGTGCACCATTGTTGTCCCTTTGGGCGGACCATGTTGTTTAAGTGCGGCGAGGCATCATGAGACTGGACTCGGTCCGTTATGCGTCATTTAGTCGAAATAGGCTCTTTCCTATGCAGGGAGTTATATGAAATAAAATTCTTTAAATAGAGTACCTTTATTGATAATACTTCTTTAAGTGTTCTACATTCCACAATTTTTTCACAAGCTTTCCACTCAGGTTTTATAACCAATAGGTTATCGGCCTATTGATATTTATTACATTGTAGGGACCTCCCTAGTTTGGACTTAGCTTGCCTTCTCCTTGGTCTTTTGTGTTTGATTGTGTTTTTCTAAGTACCCAGTCACCGACTTAGAATTTTCAAAGTATTGGGCCATATTCTGCTGATAAGTTATGATTCTGATGGAAACTCCATCTCTTCGCACTCCGAGCAGATCTAGTCCAATTCTCAGAGTTTTATCATTGTCCTCCAGCCTGACCTCCTCCACTCCGAACATAGGCGTTCAAAGTTCTATTGCAACCATTGCCTCGGACCCATAGGCCAGGGCGAATGGTGTCTCTCCAATCAGAGTCTCTTTTGTGGTTTGGTATGTCCAAAGGATGCATGGATGCTCATAGACTCAAAGCCCTTTTTTTGCTTGAAGTTTTGTTTTTATTGCTTCTAGGATTGTTCGTTGGTGACTTCCACTTGTCCATTGGCATGGGAATGCCCTGGCACAAAATAGTGGTGATTGATGCTCAGATTGACACAAATTTTTTAACTTTCCTGCCCTCGAACTGCCCATTATCGCAGACCAATGTTTTCAAAATTTCGAACCTGCAGATGATAGATTTTTAGAAGACGTTCTCAATCTGGTTCCCTACAGTCTTGAAGAGTGGTTCTACTTCTACCCATTTTGTTTTTTTAACCTTATTATTGATGATACACCAAACCGTCCTCTGATCAGCACTATACACGTGTCATGATAATCTCACCTATAGAATGAAACAGGCCCAATTGCTCGCTCAATCCAGCAAGGCCCAAACAACAGCAAGCCCATCGTTGGTAGAATCCAGATAGTCGGGTCCAAGTTGCATTGAGCTAGTAAGCCCACACATCACGCGGTTAGGCCCAATACTCATAAGACCTCTAAAGAAAGTATCTGAGAGATCTACCCAGGACAGGCAGGTCAGTAATGCATTGGATCTTACTAGGAAACATATATTAGAGTATAAGTCGTGCAAGGAAACTTCCTTGCATGGACAACACTCGGAAAGGGAAACCTCTCTCAGAGATTTAGGAGCACGAATCGTGTAGGGAAACTATCCTACATGGACAGCTCCTAATGAAGAAAGGATATCCATAGGAAGATCACTTTCCCTAACTACCCCACCAAAGGCCTAGCCGAACGAGGACTCCTTCACTATAAAGGGAGATAAGGTCGATGAACTAGAGGTACGCAATACAACCCAATTTACAATTTTAAGCCTCTCCTAAGCCTTATCTAATTTAAGCATCCTTGGCTTACGTTTGCTGCCTATGCAGGTCTAGGTAAGGAACGAGGAATGAGAATAGAAATTGACTACATCAGTTTGGTGTCGTCTGTGGGGAACGACAAAGTTCCTAAAAAAGAATAGTAGTTCCACCTTTTCTAGATAATCAGTGAAATGGTGACAACAAGGTCCCTCGACAATGGAAATGCGGCGAAAACCTCAAACGCTTGAAACAACAAAGCATTGCGTGCTCCGGCGATGTAGCGACCATGGGAGGAACCTTTGCAGACCCCTGTACCAGTATTAGCTGCTGCAGAACCAATGGTGAATCTACTAGCAACTCATATACAACATATCTTGCAAACAATAAATATACTCAATCCATGAAGCAAAAGTCGGATGAGACGTTAAAAACATATGTGACGCGCTTCAATGACAAGTTGACTCTCATCAACATTTGTAACGATGCCACTGCCATCCCAGCCTTCGCGGACAATATGAGGAATGGAAAGTTCCATAACTTCCTAAATTTGGTACCCCCGGCAAATATGGCAAACCTGGTAAAGGTAGCGCAAAATTACATCATCCTAGATGAGGAACTAACCACCAAGAAAAAGGCTGAATCTGAGAAAAAGCCCTTTCTCTCTATGGATGAAGAAGATGAGAAAAATAGGGAACACTGTGATGAGTTATGCATCTCGCACGGAGTAAACTCGGAAATCGAGTGCTCCAACCGATCCCAAAAAGGGTCGTTTCGTAAATTACGGACTAGATCAGCCTATGAGAACCAACAGATGTAACATGTTCACTCCCTGAAATCGATTCTGCCCCTTACCTTCACAGACAGGGACCTCCAAGGCGTCGGAACTCCACACAATGATGCCCTGGTGATATCGGTGTCCATAGCAAAATGGGAGGTGAAAAGGTCTTTAGTTGATACTAGAATCAGTGCAAATGTGTTGTACCTAAACACGTTTCGCAACATGTAGTTTAATGAAGAAAACTTAAGCCCCTCGACACATCCCCTAGTTGGACTCAGCAAGAAGTATTTCCCAATCGGGAGGATCAAATTAACAGTAGTGGCAGAAGAGGCACGACTCCAAAAACTAATCCTTCAAGAGTTTGTGGTGGTCGATGCACCATCCACCTACAATATCATCCTGGGGAGGCATTGGTTTCACAGATGGAGGCGGCGGTCTCCACTTTACACCAGTTAGTTAAATACACTGCCAATTAGACAATGGACACAATAAGGGGAAATCAGCCAGCCAACAGAGACTCCTATTACTCAGCACTGGAATGGCTTGACTACCGTCAACTGCAGATCGGGACCACGACTGAGACACCCAAAAGCTAAGATCCGGATTTGAGTGAGGACTCTCCCAACCCGGATGAGGTGGCCCCAGTCAGCCAGAGAGAGAGACCAACCGTCGGTCAACCCGAAGAGGAGCTTATGACCGTGTATCTGGACAACACTAGTAACAGTAAAGCCATCTAAATAGGTTCCCGTCTGAGCAAGGAATCTGCAGAACAACTGATAACACTGCTAAGACATAACCAAGATGTCTTTGCCTGGACGATGAAGGACATGGTGGGAATAGACCCCGCCATAATCACCCATCGACTAAATGTAGACCCAGCATGAAAACTGGTCAGACAGAAGAAAAGATTTGTGGCCCCTGACAGGAGCCAGGTTATAAACGAGAAAGTACAGAGGCTGTTAAATGCCTACGTGATCAAAGAGGCGCAGTACCCAGATTGGCTGGCAAACACCATCCTGGTGAAAAAGAAAAAGGAAAGTGGAGAGTCTGCGTAGATTACACCGACTTAAACAAAGCATGCCCGAATGACAACTTTTCGCTTCCTTGCATCAATCAAATTGTAGATGTCACATGCAGACACGACATCCTAAGTTTCATGGACGCCTACTCCGAATATAACCAAATACAGATGCACCCCTCGGATCAAGAGAAAATATCCTTCATAATCGAGATAGGGATATATTGCTATCGGGTAATGCCATTCGGCCTCAAGAATGCAGATGCTACATATCAACAGCTAGTGAACCGGATGTTCAAAAGCAAAATTGGAAGAAACATGGAGCGCTACATAGGCGACATGCTGGTCAAGAGCCTCCACAACCCAGATCACATATCCGATCTTGCCGCAACCCTTCAGGTATCGAATGAAGCTCAACCCACAGAATGCATGTTTGGGGTCGAATCAGGCAAGTTCCTAGGTTACATAGTAAATCAAATAGGAATAGAAGTTGATCCAGGCTCTTCTCGACATGAAGTTCCCGACTTCCATCAGGGAAGTTCAGAGCTTGACCAGGAGAGTGGCAACACTTAACAGGTTTGAATCCAAGTAATCAGACAAGTGCCTCCCTTTCTTCAAGATACTCAAAAGAAGCAAGGTCTTCAGCTGGTATGAAGAATGCGAACAGGCCTTCCAGAACCTAAAGTCATATATGGGAAGTATCGAGCTACTCTCAAAACCAACCCCAGGGTAGACGTTTTATTTATATATAGTTGTCTCGGATCAAGCCGTCAATTAAGCTCTTGTATGGAATGATAAAAGGCTATAGAGACCGGTATACTATACCAGGAAAACTTTCGTGGAAGCTGAAGCAAACTATCTGAATCTAAAAATGCTAGCTTTGGTATAAGTCATATCTTCAAGGAAGCTAAGGCCCTATTTTTAGGCTCATTCTATTACAGTTCTGACCAAACACCCGCTTCACACAGTGCTGCACAAGCCGAAATTATCTTGTAGAATGGTTAAATGGTCAGTAGAATTAGACAGTTTTACATCAACTACGAGCCCAGAATTGCCATAGTGGTGAAGAAAAGGAGCCAAAAAGCTCAGAGTAGAAACCAGACGAGCCAGGCTGGATCTTACGCTGTGATGGGTCAGCCACGCAGAAAAGAAGCGGTGTCGGTATCACACTCCACTCTCCAAGTAGCTCCGTCTTAGAAAAAACAGTCAGATTTGGTTTCCAGCCTTGAACAACGAGGCGAAATACGAGGTCCTCCTATTTGGCATGAAGCTAGCAAAAGGAATCTAGGTAACTATGTTAACCGCTTACAATAACTCATGCCTGGTAGTCAACCAGGTTATAGGGAACTTTAACAATAAAGACCTGAAGATGATAGCCTGCCGAGAAAAGGTCATTAATGAAGGATGCCAATTCAGAAGATTCAAACTTCTGCAATGTTTGCGAGACGACAACTAGAGAGCTGACAAACTGGCTAGGCAGCCTCACCTACTGCAGAAACCATCAATAGACTTATTGAATTCCAAGAAAAATCAAGTATGGAATTAGAGGAGGTCAATGAGTTGTATGCAATCGAAGCACTTCCAAACTCGATGAATCCCATCATTGAGTACACCAAAGATGGGGCTTTCCCGGCTGAAAAATCAAAGGCCAGAAAACTGAAAAAACAGGGCAGCAGGGTACACCCTCCTGAACAACAAACTCTACAGAATATAAATTACAAGTCCCCTGCTCAAATGCATAGCCTCCTCAGATGCAAACCAAGTCCTTTGAGAGATCCATGATGACATATGTGGGAATCACCCAGGCGGCAGGACTCTGGCCCATAAGGCCTTGTCTCTAGGATACTACTGGCCGCAAATGCAGCAGGATGCGAGAGGCATTGTCCGCAAATGTCATAACTGCCAAAGGTTTGCACTGTATACTCACATACATGCTCATCCCTTGACTTCAATGACCAGCCCATGGCCATTTGTGCAATGAAGAGTGGACATCATTGGACTGCTCCCAGCCTCAACCAATAAGAAGTTTCTCCCAGTAGCAATTGATTACTTCACTAAATGGGTCGAAGTTGAGCCTCTGTCCAAGATAGGACAAGACCAAATTGAAAAATACATTTGGACGTCCATCATCTGCAGATTTGGTATTCCAAGGACACTGGTAAGCAATAACGGAACCCAATTTGAAGGCAGCAAGGTTGAGAAATTATGCAAAGACCTCAACATCAGCGACAATTTCTCCTCGCTAGGGCATCTATAAGCGAACGACCAGGCTAAAGTCACCAATAGAACCATCTTGGAGGCATTCAAAAGGAAGCTCGACGCGGCAAAAAGGAAATGGATTTCAGCCCTACCAGGAATACTCTAGGAGTATCGAACCACAAAAAAACCTCCATTGGACAAACACCCTTTGCCCTAGCATGCGGGTCGGAAATGATGGTCCCGGTATAACTCAGAATACCAACTTTTTGGGTAGAGGAATTAAGACCAGAAAATAACGACGAAGCTCTATGCGTCAGCTTAGATCTCATCAAGAAAAGAGGAAATAGGCCTAAATAGCCGCCTACCAAAAAAGATGGCTCAATACTTCAACAAGAAAGTCAAGCCACGATAATTCAAAGTCGGAGACTGAGTACTTAGAAAGATTCAGCAAAATACTAAGGAATCGAGAGCAAGAAAGTTGAACCCAAATTGTGAAGGGCCATATAAAGTAATTGAGATCAACAGGCCAGGGATGTATTGGTTGGAAGCCGTGGACGGTAGAAGCCTTATGTAGCCATAGAATGTAGAACACCTTAAAAAGTATTATTAATAAAAGATATTTGTTTATGCCAAAATTTCACTACCAGTCTTCCACTACCTAACTCCCATACTCAAGTTAGGACGGCTACAGTTAGACTTGCACCTCTTAGACTAAAGACAGAATGACCAAAGTCAAACATGTTACACAGGTCAAGACAGCCACAGTCAGACTTACACCCTTTAGATACAATTCAGGACGACCAAATTCAGACTTGATACACAAGTCAGGATGGCGGCATTCAGACTTGCACCTCTCAGACACAAGTTAGGACGGCCAAAGTCAGACTTGTTACACAAATCAAGACGGCCACGGTCAGACTTGCACCCTTCAAATACTAGTCAGGACGGCCAAAGTCTTACTTGATACACAAGTCAAGACGACCATAGTCAGACTTGCACCTTTCAGACACAAGTCAGGACTGCCAAAGTCAGACTTGATACACAAGCCAAGACGGCCACAACCAAACTTGCACCCTTTAGACACAAGTCAGGACGACCAAAGTGAAACTTGTTACACAAGTCAAGATGACCACAGTCAGACTTGCACTCTTCATATATAAGTCAGGATGACTAAAGTCAGACTTGATGCACAAGTCAGGACAACCACAGTCAGACTTGCACCTTTCAGACACAAGTCAGGAAGGCCAAAGTCATACTTGATGTACAAGTCAGGACCTTGCACCTCTCAGACACAAGTCAGGATGGCAAAAGTCTGACTTGATACACAAGTCAGGATGACCACCATTAGATTTGCACCTCTTAGGCACAAGTCAAATGGCCACAGTCAGGCTTGCATTCTTCATACATTAGTTAGGACCTCCAAGTCAAACTTATTTAGTGGGCCAGGACATCCATAGTCAGATTTGAACTTATTGCTCAAAGCCTAGTCTAAATAAAACGAGCGACAACGACATAGAAAGTGAAAGCTTAGTTAGAGCTCACGTAGCCCGGTGAAAATAGCTCATCAAAGATCATGGCAAACAATGATCATCGAACATAATCGCTCAAACACCCGACCTTCAAATAACAGACTACAATAAAATTGGTAGTACAGTCAACAATTGTATAACCTAACATATGCTCAATGGGTCGTCGTATTCTCAAGAGCAACGTCTGAAAAGCTTCGGCGACTGACAAAATATCATGACCGAAGTGTCAAAATCATGACCGAAGTGTCAAATATACCGAAAATTGAGACGCAACGCAACCCTAAATATTTAAAAAAAATTACATGAAATTTCTACAGACAGTCCAATTCAAGGTTTCAACGTAGATGTCTTTCAAATTAAACATTATAGTAACATTCACCAATATATATATATATATATAGCATGCTTTAATTATTAGGGAGCTAAAAATATAAGTTAACTTACCGAAACCACTTCATTGAAGGAGCGTCTTCATGCTAAACATGTGATAACTTCGAATTAAGCATGATCAGTCAATAAATAAGAAAAAAACAACTCAAAGCGTCAAACACCAGTTGAAACTAAGTGATCAAAGTGAGGGAAAACATCTATACATGGATTAAGCTGAAATTTACCAATCAAACACAAAACACAGCAACATGAATGAAATGGAATAGTAGCTGAATATAAATGTGGTTAGGCTTTGGTATAATGTCATTATATGCTGTGTTTTCGAGTCTGCTTGGTATGACACGGTCGGATTATTGTCCTGGTTTAATGACCTGATTTTAATTGCAAAATTGTATTGACTAAAAAAAAATTAGTTGATATGGCCTATGTTATCAACTCGTGTGCTTTACTGTAGATTGCCGAGTTTTGAATGTGTATGATTGTTCGACTCAAGGGACTTTATTATTGTGAATTGGGTCATGTTGGGGCCCTAGTGTAGTCCTGGATTTATGAGAATTGCCTAGCCGATTATTGTTACACGTTAGTTACGTTAGATTTTGCATAGACTCGTAGTATGTGCATGTTGATATTAGCGTAAGTGTCTTTACCCCACTGTAATGTCTGTTGTGTCGATGCTTAGGAGCTTGCTTGCATCATGAGTTTGCTGAGGTGCGTTGAGCTCCTGCTTGCAATTGCCACTAGAGAATGCAGTAGGACAGGTCCTAGAGGACGTGCTTCAAAGATTACTCGTTTTCCCTCCCATCGCGCTTGAGTTTGATTTGTGTTAGGTTGGCCATGCTAGGCCATTCATTTGAGACATTTGAGTTTGTATCCGAGCATATGAAACCCCATTAGGATACAAACACGCCCGTAGTGGTACTGGTGCATATTGTGGGATATGTTTGAGTGAGACACATTCGCGGGGTATGCGGATACCTATGATATGAGATATTTAATTTTTTTGTTAAGGTTTCGACTTGATTTCCATACCTAGGAAGCTGTGCAGAATTACGATATTGTCTTTGCCTTAATCACTTGATAGTTACCATTTTTGAATCACCTTTAATGATTGGCATATCTTGTAAACTTGTAGTTATTGTTCAATATGGAATGTTTGTGTTGGTGTTTGAACTTAGAAATATTATCCTTGGAGACACAGTGTGATTCAAACTTTAGAAAGTTGTATAGGGACACCGCTTACAATTTATTGATCATGCATATAGGATTACTCTCTAATTCATTACTGTGTGGCATGGATTTCTCTTGTATATTGTTTGGTTATTTGTATTTAGTTCCCTCGCACCAACTAGCTTTGTGTTTTGTTGACCCCGCAAGGGGTGTGCTTCTATTGGAGTGCAAACAGTGTTGTTCCCGCTGATCATGTTGCTTAGGCCTAGTCTTTAGCTGTTGACTTGTTTTGTGTTGTTTAGTCTTGTCCACCCTATACAGGCATGTTTTGTTTCCATTGTACTATTATACCTTGTCAAATACTAGATGTTTGTATATATTAGTTTTGTCGTTATGACACAGGGTGGGGAGAATTGAATATTCTTTTATTTTGTTAAAATTTTATTGTAGTTGGTTATGTTCGTTTTGTTTCTCATTTCAAGAATCTGTTATATTATGATGTTGTGTCTGGTTACGATCCGCATTTGGTTACAGATTTTGTTCACGTACCAACATGCTATGGGTCCCATGGCAAGTCAGGGCGTGACAGCAAAGCCACGACTTAGCACTTAAGAAAGTCAAAAGAGGTCAACAAAAGGAAGTGCAAAGTGTCAAAGCACTACACCAAAAACCCCCATTAGCTACGCCGAGCTGGCCACGGTTTTAAACCATTGGTATATTTGCCACGGCCAAAAACCGTGGCTATAGGTACCAACGGCTTAAAACCGTGGGTAAAAAACAACCTAGCCACGGTTTAAAATAGTTGGTATAGTTGACACGGCTAAACACCGTAGCTAAATTTAGCAACGGCTTCAGACCGTGGGAATTATTAGCAACGGTTATAAACCCTGGCTAGATCTAGAAACGGCTCAGAACCGTTGCAACAAAACAATTTAGCAACGGTTATAAACCGTGGCTAAATATAGCAACGACTTAAAACCGTTGCAAAAAAAATTTAGCAACGGTTTTAAATCGTGGCTATATCTAGCAACGGCTAAAAACCGTGGCTACATGAAAAGGTGGAAAAAAAATTGGGCGGGCTCGTTTTGGCGCTCGACCTTCCCTCCATTCGACTTCCATCGACAAAATCGAAGCTCATCCCCTCCACAAACCCTCCACTCGACCTCGTCTCCTTCGACTAGACTCCCTGCTTCTTCTCATTCGACTCGCCATCGTCTCCTTCGTCTCCCTCGACTCGACTTCCCTGCTTCTTCTCCTTCCCTGCTCCCTCCCTCGACTTCCCTCCTCCCCTCCTCCCCTCCTTCCCTGCTCCCTCGACCTCTCTGCTCCTCCCTCGATTTCCCTCGACTTCAAAATCGATCAGCTACTGCAACCGAACAGGTACTCTCTCTCTTTTATTTATGATGAAATTAGGGTTCATCAGGGTTATCTTTTATTTAGGATGAAATTAGGGTTCGATGATTGTTTTTTTTTACAATGAGCATTTTGTTTGAAAATTATAATTCAGTCTTGAAAATTATTCTAAATTCTTCTTGAAAATTATGCTAAATTCTTCTTGAGCAATAATATGGAAGCCCCAAAACATCAGACAAGCATCTTCAAGTTATTATATTGTGTCAATTTACATGTATCTAAATTCTAGTACATTGTGCATTTATAAGCTTCATCTCATTTTCAGACCATAGTTTTTTCAGTGAGATTTGCGTTGTTGTTTATTAAATGTACCCAGGAACTTGTATTATCAGCACACAACTTCATACAATATTAAAGATCATGCAACATTGCAACTGACCTAAGTAGTTGAGTTCTGCTCTTCACTTCAATAAAATTATACTCTATTTTAGCTTTATTTGTCATTGCCATACATTACCACATATTCACACAATGGTTTTCCTATCAAATGAAAGCAATTTTTCACCATCTACATTTAGCTATACTTGCAATTAATTTGAGTTCTTATGGATTTAGTCAATTTAACATATATCCATTTTATAAACATTAATTTTGCAAATAATGTAAATCAATCTATATTATTTCTGAAGTGGATAAATGTATCCGGCTTGATAAATAACTAAAACAAAGAAAAATAAAAGGGCTAGCGTGCCAACATAGTGTTTATACAAGCCAAATATTTAGAAAACAAAGTCCACCATTATTTTAATTACTTCATTTGAGGGAAGGTAGTAGCACTTCATTGACCAATTTGTCTAAATTCTCAAAGGAAGATCCACCTGGTATAGTTGCCTCTTCTGCACTCTTTTTCCACTATACTTGCAATTAATTTGAGTTCTTATTGTCTATCTTCCAGCTACAGCAGGAACAAACAAGGCTGCCTCCAGTGGCACTACTTTGAACACAAGGAAGTTTGATAAGAAACATAAGTTCTTGCTCGTGAGTACTCAACTCTTTGGATTTTGTGGTTTCTTACAGTTTAATTGTATCATCATTAGATTGCCTCTAGCTTCGACCAAGCTATAAGGAAATGCAAGATGCCCATTAAAGAGGGGTACGCATTAAAATGGGTTGGTTTTATCAAAATGTAAAGAAACCTAAACATAAAACCAAATATGCGAAATTAGTAAATCCAACTTCGTTTTGGTTCGGGGATCCTAAATAACCCCTACTCAATTTCCTAAAAAAAAAAAAAAAAACCTTTGCTTTGGTTGCTTGGTTCTTGCATGAATCTAAGTTAGGCGAATACAAGAAAACTCACTACTTTATCATCAGAAGGACTGAGTTTTCCTTAAATTAGTGAATCCCGCGATTTCACTTCTTACCCAAAAAAATGTAATTTGATGCCTTTTTTTCTTCACTTTGGGTCTCAAGGTGTTCATGGCCTTACTGCGGTTTGAACTAGAAAAGTGCTTGATAAATGTAGCTTCCACCATCTCAATGAGTCTGGTAATCTTTGGAGTTCACAAGCAAAACCAGAACAGTTACGTTAATGAAGACAACTATACTTGTAAAACTAGTACAAATTAGATTATGATACCCTGATGAATTCCAGTTACATCATTTTATCTTTTGTGGGTTCATTATGTGTTCAATTATTTCAGCCATATCTCCAAGATCCATGAAATAAAAATCCTAGGAGAATAGGTGAAGGATCTCCCCTTGCATGCACAACATAAATAACAATTCACTCGTCATGAATAACAACTTTTTGTTTTCTTTTCGATTCGGCCCCTTCAAAGTTTTGAAGGAGCTTGTAGACTGCTAAAA
>QNQO01004620.1:0-21512 GCA_003290165.1 Berberis thunbergii | reverse complement strand
CCCGTCACTTCATTCCTCAACACAACAAAGCTGTCACACAGGTCCTCATACACTGGTCGAATTCAACACCAACATACGCCACTTGGGAGGATTAGACGCACATTCAAGCAACATTTCCTCACTTCAATCCTTGAGGACAAAGATGTTTTTGAAGGGGGTGGCATTGTCACATATACAAATGAGTTGAAAAGGATCGAATACAAAAGGCACCAAGAGCGCCAAATTCAAATAATTTAAATTTGAAATTGAAGGACAAAACTGTAATAATACTTCAGATTGTTATAAAGGCACATTGGGGCAAAAACACGTGTAATAATCTTAGTAGGCTTCATTTGAAATTCTGTTGTAATACTGTAGTTAAATAGAGCAGAAGCAGAAACAGAGTAACAGAGAAAACAAGAAGAGCTTTGTAATTGAGGCCTAACTATGTTGATCGATCTGAGCATTGTGTCCTATACTTGGTTCTTATTGGTTAATCCTTTCTGAATCGTTATTTCCATATTCCCACTCTGGAAGATAGGATAGAAAATGTTGCCACCTTACGATAGGATTGCACTGGTCCAACGTGCTCTACTGTCTGAAGGTCACAGGTATGGTATAGCCAAGATATATCAATAAACCTTTATTGTACAAGACGTCAAACTGAAATATATATCAATAAACATTTATCGTATAAGAGTGTTAACATTTGATGCTCTTCCTGTTAGGGCTGGAAGTAATGGGACTATCCCATGCACATCTGAAGGTCACAGAACTAGACGCTTGCCTCAGTGGGGGAGATGATCATGATGTAAGTGTCAAGTAGCTTCGTGAAGTCCATAAATGTCAGTTCCTCCCGGTTCATTTCTGTAAGTGGGTTGTCCATAAAGGCCATCATTGTTCTATAAATCACACATCTGAGTTTCAATCTTGAAACCATACTGTAAGAATTAGCGAAAAAATTGAACAGATATGGCAACTTTTTCTCGTGATTCACGTTAAAAAAAAATACAAAAATGGAAAAAAAAAAAAAAAAATTTCTCTTGATTCATGGGCCCGAAATTTAAAAAGCCCAAATGTGAATACAAATTCCCTAGTTGGTGTGGAAGTTCGCTATTGTAGTGAAGTACACAAGGACTTGGGATGGTGATAGACCGGCCGGTATGGTATTAGCATTTTATGAACTGAAAATGGATCCGACTCACAAATTTTGCCCAATAAAATGTAAATGAAAAAACCCAAACCCAGCCGATGGTAACCATTCCTTGTATATGATTTTTGATTTTACTAAGTCTGGAATGTCCCAAATTGGACCTTTTTACATTCTTGGGCCTTGAGCTCAAGTTCTTTCAACAAACTGGGCCCCTTGTTTGACTTAAGAACTGACACAAACCTTATCAGCTGGACTCGATAAAGCATCTAATGCCAGTTCCCTTGGGGAAAGTTTGTGTGTTTTTGTCCCGATTGTTGGAATGTTGAAAATGCCCTTTCAATTCTTTTGTATTTACAATAAAAAACCAATGGCCAGTGGTAATTTTGATGGAAAAAACAGTACACATATTTATCGTTTTTACTTTCTCAAATTTAGATTATTTACGATCAAGATTTGTATATTTCTAATATTGTTAATTATACTAAGCCCTTTGTAACATAGGTCCTTAAATTATAAATAATTATTGAATATTATTGAAATGTTGTAATAATAATTTAGAATTTCATTAATAATTTTTACTTATATTATTGAAAGGTTGTAATAAAATAAAAATATTGAATATTGATTTCTTAGAGTGCCTAGCTGAAATAAAAAAAAATACGCAACCCCTAGTCACATGATTGTTTGAAGGTTCACAACAAATTTCATTTTCATTCCGTATAACTTTGGCCATGAAAATCATCTCTTTGGTTCCGTCTTCGTAAACCTATAAACACTTATGGTTCATAGTTATTTATTTTTTAAGGCTTCTCAACCCCAAAGACACCAGAACTAGCAAACAACCAAACACATGCACCTTCTTTTAGTCTTCATGTGCCTTATATGCACATGGATCACTTATTAGCTATGTTGAAAATGCGAGAAAAAAAGAAGTCATTTTCATGCTTTTGCTAACTTCACGCTTTCTGTATGATGAGAGAAAAAAAATAAAACCTCTCATCTCATCCCCATTCCCATCCGCTCAGATTTTAGATTCCATTTGTTCTCTTACTTAACGTAATGGTGAAGTCGGATGATCGTCATCAGAGTGAGCATCATTTAGATGTCTAAAACTGCTAATTCTAAACGGTGATGAAACATGCGAGGAAACGCGCGAGGGTGTGTGTAACCAATCATCCCCTCACGCGTTTCCTCGCCGCCTACAAAGGCTCATCTAAAACATTACAAAGAAGACCCATCATGAAGTTGAAGTATCATAGTGATGTGTAATTCCGTGTCTTAAGGAAAATTTAACAGTGAAATGGATAGGTCCGTTGATTTAACATGATAGAAACATAATGTGAACATGTATTTTTGGATAGAAAAAGATGGGACTAATTTTTCAACATCAATCGTAATCAAATTGTAAAAAAGTTTAGTTAACTGTATTTACCTGATAATTAAACATACCCGTCACGAAACGTTTTCTTATTCGCAACCTTGTCTTATATCAGACTATAGACAATAGAGATAATGGTGGTGACATAAAGTAATACAAATCTGATTTGATTCAATTTTTTTTTTTTTTTTTTTTTGTGTTATGAAACTAAATAGAAAATCCAATTTTTAATCAATCAAATTGGGAATTATTGTTTTGATTAAAGGTAACCTTAATCCTGAAACACAGCTATTTTGCCCTACAATTAATCATCAAAAGTTGATGTGACACTTTATTTTCTTATTAACGTAGACACTGCACTCTTGATTGTACAGTAAGTCTTTTTTTTTTATGAAAAGACTCGGCAAATGTCTTTTTTTGCATTATTTTCTTCTTAAATGAGACATAATAAACTACAAATGTGACGCGAAGGTTTTACTTCTTTTTTTTTTAATTTTTTTTTATTGGTAGAGATCGAATCTCTACACCATGCATGGAACATACGATCTACACTCATGATTAATACGATCCCAAGTAATTGGTCAGCCAATGTGCCTTTTCATGCAAATGTGGTGTTAGTTGAGTTCTACTTATATATATGGCATGAACCATGCAAAGCTTCATGAATCATCAGCAAAACAGAGCATTACCAAGAGATGACATATTGTATTTTGTTTAAGTAATTAGGTTCTATGTGTTTGCAAGGGAATTGAAGGAATAGTGTTGTTGGGCTTATTTAGAAAAAAAAAAAAAATCAGCCCATGCTATTTTAATTAGCTAGATTAAATAGCAAGAAATTTTTTATAATTTTTTTTTTCAGCCAATGAGACAGATCATAAGCAGCCTGTTTAGAATCTCACAAGTTTCTGATTAATATCTGGTCCAAAATAAAAAAATCTTCTAATTAAACTACATGTCACTATCAAATTGGAATGCTTAATCAACCTACATGTGCCAACATGTTGGTATCAACTAGGTGAAGAAGCATGATTTAATCACTTAGTTTTTATTATGACAATAGATAGTAACTACGCGCTAAAACAGTTTTGTTTCTTTTCTTAGCCTCTTCTTAACCAAAATTTTCAGTATTTAATGCTTCATCTTGGTGGCAGAGAAGAGACCACAATTTAGTTTTTCGAATCCAAGACCACAAATTTTGTGCTCGAATCCAAGACCACCAATCTTTTGATTTTCATAGTGTACAAATATACACTCTACAGCCATATTGATTGATCACCAAATTGATCAGGAACTCATTCATCTAGCTAGTATCTATATAACAAAAGATATCGACGAGAATTATTAAGCCTACCAAGCTCTGATCATGTCTAGTTCAACCCCATAACAATGGTTAAGCTTGGTTGGTATAATATTGGCTACAATCCATCAGTGGTACAAACACTGACTTTCCAGCATACTCGTCTCAGCTCAAGCACATACTCGGTATTACCCAAGTTCAGTCAATAACCTTTGCTTTTGCTTCTGATGCAGGGAAGATTTTTGGTTGGTTTCGGGTTTGGCAGCATTTTACTTGCCCTTTGTGGTTTGGTACTAATCCTTGGTACAACGCTGGGGTTTATTGGTTACGGGTATAACAGTTCTTATTCTTGGCAAACAAGATCACTTCTCTAGCTTATTGGCAGATTTTCGCGCTTACTGTTTTGGCGGGAAACAGCATTTGTTGGATCAATTACAGTTTGTTATGTGGTTGCCATTAGAAATTTTCCACCTTGATAGACAAATCGCGGTGGGGATATCAACTATTATGCAGGGTTAAGTGCAAAGCTTTATACTAATTTTGTTGATTGTAGTTGCAAGTCCTTATGATCTGCTAAGAAGGCAAAAAAACTATGTCTTTTTGAAACTCAATTGTGCCTCTAGTAGTCTCAGTAGTAACAGCACCATTTTTCAGAAATAGTAATATCATGCAGGGGAGAACAAAAGGACTAGAGTTTGGTTTTATTTTGATGTTTTTTTATCATACTAGGCCACTGGATTGTTCGCGGTGATCAGTAGTTTGGACATAACAAGCAAGTTTTCCATCTGCGGTTAATGCAATCACTCTTGTGGTGCTTCTGGCAATCCCATTAGGGATCCCAGGCGCGATAAAGGCTAGAGAAGTTTAAGGGGAAAATGTTGGGGGAAGAAGGATCACCAAAAGTGTTTGATGTTACTATGGGTGGTGATGTAGTTAATGTTAGTGTCGAAGAAGGGTTACAGAATGGGGTGGTAGGATTAGAACTAGAAGATCAGGTTGAAGATAATCAAGAAGAGAGTTGTAAGATTAAGGTAATAGAAGAGGCAGGGGTGAGGATGATGCTTAGAAGGGTTGAGTTTTGGTTGTATTTTTTTGTTTACATGTTTGGTGCTACACTTGGGATGGTGTTTTTTTGAACAACTTGGGGCAAATAGCCGAGTCTCGTGGTTACTCGAATCCTTCCTTCGCTGGTCTCGTTATCGTCTTCATTCGGCTTCTTTGGACGTTTCATACCATCTCTTTTGGATTATTTCTTGTCAAAGTAAGTTCTCCATTTCTTCTCTGTTCCTCTCATTCCATTCTAACAAGCAGGAATGATTTTGATTTGCATACACATTTTTTTAAATTACTAAAATACATATTCAATATTTTATCGCATTTTAATATCGAAACGTTTTCTTTCCTACAGTTCATTTTCATTTGATATGGTGGGAAAGAAAATTCCAAACTTTGAAGATAAAATAATTAGCGAGGCAGACAGATAATATAAAACTGATCTTGATTCGATTAATTTGTTCATAAAGTTAGGGTGATCGATGTTGTACTACTCACAAAGACATATTATTCATCCCCACATTGTTAAATTCTCGTTCAACAACCGAAAATAAAAGCACTATGATTCGTACTATTTCACTAATATAAACTTGTTCATGACTTGATTTAATTTATCGACTTAACATGCATCCTAATTTGTTGTTCGATTTTTTTTGCAGGAGTAAACACATGGTCTCAAGAAACCGGCTGCATTGTAACCCTAATGGCACCAATGGTTGGCGCGTTCTTCTTACTTCTTAGCACAAGCAGCACATCACTGTACATAAGTACTGCCATCATAGGCATCTCTACGGGAGCAATTTCTTCGATCGCTGTGGCAACGACAACGGAGCTCTTTGGGACAAAGAAGTTCAGTGTTAACCACAATGTTTGTGGTTGCTAATATACCTATAGGGTCATTTTCCTTTGGATACTTAGCTGGGGTTCTCTATCAGAGAGCAGGGAATGAAGGAGGAAAATGTCTGGGACCTGAGTGCTATAGAATGACTTTCATCATCTGGGGGTCTATTTGTTCACTTGGGACTCTCCTCTCTTTTATTCTTTACTTAGGACTCGCAAGTTTTACTCACAGAGTTCATCATGAGGAGTGCTAACCAAAGTATATTATTTACCATGCACCCTACGATATAATATACAATTTTACACAACAAAGAGTTCTTACATTTATCAAAAGTTTTCCATTGATTATTGTCTCATGCAATCTTAAGTTCGTGTAATGTGTACACAAAAATCAGCGCAATATCAAAAAATATGTCATTTTAGAGCGACTTTTTACAATAATTATTGCATTGCATGAAACAAACATATCCATAAGTTTCTGAGGTCAAGGAAGGCTAGACTTGTTCCAAACAATTTGGTTAGGGGCAACTTGTCATGACACCATGGCGCAGAGGTCACTACAAGTTTTTTTTTTTTTTTTTTTTAATTTTAAATTTGGGATGTTTACCCATTTTATTCAAATAAAAATCCACGCCCGAAGGCTACATGACTGACCCAATAGGGTGAACCAAAAAAGCCGAAACAAAACCTCACAAAAGATAGGATGCACCAATACAAGCATAGACAAAATCAGTCTATCTACCTTTTGTTTTCTGTCCTAATTCTATTGGATTTTCGGGGACAAATACTGATATCTTTGGTGTGGCGCCTCTTATTCATCTTTCCGTCTGACATAGCCCCTAAATCCAATTCAATGTTCGCTACCTGTGGATCAAGCTCAGATTCTGAGTTGACGTCATCACTGTCCTCACTAGAAATCTCGAGTGTACTGAGGTCAAATATCGGCGGTCGAAGTAGCCTATTTGCTCTGAACGAAGATATAGCCTGAGTCAAGGTGTCTCCGATTCTTTGGTCACTACAAGTTACATAAGTTGTTGTTCCTCGTTAACGAAACTTGACATGGCACAAGTCGTAGTCCCTGCAAATATAACATTCTTTTCGGAAACTTATTCTTGTGACTCTTTTACTTATTATGCTTATCCAAGGTTATGGCAATTCCTTCTCTGCATCAACAATTTTCAAAAACTAAATCATTTCCTTCCTTAAAAAGAAATTTTTTGAATACATAATGAAGCCTTTAGCCTTATATGAGAAACACAACACAAAGTTTATGGCAAAATATAAGTCTTTAGCCTTATATTGAGTACATGTCTATTATCTAATCATTTATTAACTTCATATGATGTTGCTCCTTATTCAATATGAGGCTAAATTTGTACGCTGAACTCGAGCCAACATCTCCAACAACTCTGAAGAGTGAGCTTAACATGCATATTAATATTCACTAATAAGTTGATGGGGACATGCCATTTTTTTTGCACTGTTTATTGTTGAACTGTCTCCTCTCCTAACAGGCTTCATGAATAAATTGGACAGGTAAATTGAATTGTTACTAGTTAGCAGACACACACTTAAGAAACTTGATTGCTTTCACATCCAAAACCTTGACAATGTTGATTTTTTTTTACTAAGTATTGGTTTCAAATCTAAAACCTTGACAATGTTGATTTTTTTTTTTTTACTAAATATTGGTTTTTTATGAATTGGGCTTAACTGTCCTCAAAAGACCTCGACGCTATTGAGTACATGTCTATTATCTAATCATTTATTAACTTCATATAATATCGCTCCTTATCCAATATGAGACTAAATTTGCACACTAAACCCGAGCCAACAACTCTGAATTTTGTGATAACATATGGATGATCTGGGATGACGTTTTAAACACACACAAAAGTGAGTGATAGCTTAAATTTGGGATGTCCACTAAGCTTTGGTGCTCTAAGTCGTGCCCTCAAAGAAGGTAAAAGAGAGAATCATTGAAATTACAGAAACACTTGGAGAGTATAGAAGAATCAGTGGAGCTTGCACCAAATTCATTCATGATGTGAAGTCTTCTTTTTGGTTATTGAATTTAAGGGGACTCTGTTCATCCCACAATCAGTGCCACTAAATTTGTCAAGGCCTTATTAGACAACATACATTGCTTCCAATCCAATTTAGGGATTAGATATTCATGTTAGGATATTTAACATAGCTTCTAGATATCTAATGATTGATAAATATAATCTCCCCATAGATCTGCCTAAGCTGATCACATTATGATTAGTTACATACAATCTTCTAAAATGTAATATTATATATCATCTAATTTTCAACTTAATTATGAATTGAGATCATCCAGAATTGGACATATAGAACCGGCAGGATTCAACTTGTTGAAAGAAAATGATATGTTTTGACAACATGGAGACTTGAAAATGTTTACTAAAGTAATAGTTGCTCTAGTTGATAGAAAAAATATGTACCAACAACATCATATTTCACATTCAAGTCATCATTTTATGTCTTTTTGACCTGAAAAAATCGCCCTGAGATATACTGCATGCGGGAACCTTTATTGTGCATGCGTACCCTTGTTTCTATCATCCATAGTCGATCGATTGATTAATTAAGGAAAAAAAAAGGTGGTACAAATTTACCATTAAAAGTCGCAAGTTCAAGACCCACCAAGTGATACAGTTGGATCGGATTTTGGTACGCTTTTGCGAATATGGTTGGGAGTGTTTTTCTTTCAAACACGAAATTAGGAAATCTGACTTGTGAGAAACCAGTGTCTGCAAATGAGGTACCAAATGTGCAGCTACAGTCAGGGAGAACACTGTTCGTCAAGCTCATAGAAAGTTCACATTCATTCTGTCAAAAAACATTTTGTAACCCAAATCGTGTCCACCCAGGAAACATCTATAAGTTTGATTTGTAATATGAATCAGTATATAATCAAGACGCACAATAACATCTTCAATGGGCAAGCTAAAATGGTTTGTTTGTTTGTTTTTTGTTTTTTTTTTTTTTAATGATGAGACCATTGATCATTTGCTTCTTCACTGTCGATTCACCGAAATTATTTGGAGTAGTTTTTTTTGTTGAACTTGGGGTAAGTCTGGTGTTGTATGAATCCATTCAGGACTGATTAAGTTGGTGGTCCCGTGCTAATCCTTCGCAGCAGATAGAATGATTGTGGCATAGAATTCCTCGTGTCCTAATGTCATGTGTTTGCAAGGAGAGAAATATGAGGATTTTTTATGGGTTTAATAGATCGGAACACATTATTCAATGGATAATAGAGAACTGTTGTGGAGAATGGGCTTGGCATGTAATCATTTTAGGGAGTTGTATTTTACACTTTCATGATGTCGTGACATTCCTTGATTCAGAAAAATGCATTTTTTAATTGTTTATTCCTTCTCTTTTGTTAATAAAAATCTTCGTGTTTGAGAAAAAACAAAATTCATTACTTTTCACTGGCAGCTCCGGTGCACAGTTTGAGATCATCCAATTTTCCACTTAATTATGAATTGTGATCATCCCCACTTGAGCATATAGAACCAGATTCCATTTCTTTTTCTTGAATGAATGAAGAAGATGTATTTTTTACAAAATGAGAGAGACCTGAGAATAGAAACCGAAAGTTATGTTTTTATGTACCTCCATCTCTTTCACATTCAACATCTTCACTTTTAATTCTTTTTTGACCCCAAAACCGCCCCAACAAATTATGTTTATGCTTCTACCATTCATCGATCATAAGATCACTGATGATAAATAAAATAAAATGAAAGCGCAAAACAAAAAAAATTAGGCATAGAGGTAAAGGTTGCTAATAGTGGTCGAAGAAGGACCACCATTGATGTGTTGTATATGACCGTCACGCATGAGCAATTTGCAATGTTTAATGAAAGCAACACTTCTAATGTAAAATGGAATACGAAATAACAGTTTTGTTAGGTAGTCGGTCATTTTTTTTTTAGGATTGGGCTTGTTACAATTTTACTTCTTCTCTTTAAAACACAACCACAAACATCATTTATAGAATGAATAAAATTGCAAAAAATCTCAACTCTGGCAAAAAAAAATGATTGATTGTCCTGGCTACCTAGAATTGTTGGCGAAAGACATTGGGTTTTGAAAAAAAAAAACTAAAAAAGGTAATAAATAAAGATGTATTAATCAAACATTTAATCTCTAAGCTAATGATACATCCAAATTAGAGTCCCACTACTAGCATTTTATTGGCATCCACTGAAATTCATGGAGTGTGACCATCAGATGTCCTTTTCGAATTCTGGTTGCAACCCTAAAAATAGGCCAAGATCAAGCCTTTACAATGTATATATAAATCATTGAAAGATCCATTGAACTTTACTGGTTCTAGTTTCACTGATTTGTTCTATAAATATATCATTTTGATTCCTAGTTCTGCCTCTCTGGATGATACTAATCATTTCCCTTTTGAGATGTGGTTAGGTTTAGTGGGTGCAATTTGGCTTCAATCCATCAGTGGTACAAACACAGATTTCCCAGCATACTCATCCCAACTCAAGAGCATATTAGGCATCTCCCAAGTCCAACTCAATAACCTTGCTTTTGCATCCGATGCAGGAAAGATTTTCGGTTGGGTATCTGGGATTGCCGCAGTTCATTTGCCCTTATGGTTAGTACTAATCATCGGTACAACCCTCGGGTTTATAGGTTATGGGGTGCAGTTCCTGTTTTGGTAAACCAGGTCACTTTTCTAGCCTATTGGCAAATCTTTGCACTGATAGTTTTGGCAGGAAATAGTATTTGTTGGATCAATACTGTTTCCTATATGGTAGCCATTAGGAATTTTCCCCTTGATCAACAAATTGTGGTAGGGTTATCGACTAGTTATGCAGGGTTAAGTGCCAAACTTTATACCGATGTTGTTGATGCAGTTTCTAGTCCTAATGAGCTCGTTGGAAAGGCGAAAACATACATCCTTTTGAACTCAATTGTACCTTTAGTTGTTTCAATAATAACTGCCCCATTTCTTAGTAGAGATCTTGGCTTCATGAGGAGTGCAAAAGGACTAGAGTTTGGGTTCATTATGATGTTTATTATCACAATAGTGACTGGAATATTCGCGGCAATTAGTAGTTTGGACTTGACTGTGGATTTTCCACCATGGATACAGGCATTGAGTCTGGGGATGCTTTTAGCAATGCTGTTGTTCGTCCCATTGATGATAAAGGTTAGAGAACGTTTAGGGGAGAAGTGTTTAAGGGGACAAAGAGTGTGTGATGTTAGTATTATAACCATGGCTGATGTACTTGGTATGAGTGTTGAGAAAAAGAAAAATAGTGTCATGAGTTTAGATGAAGGGATTGAATTAGAGAGTTGTAAGATTAAGGTAATAGAAGAGATTGGGATGAAAATGATGCTCAGAAGGGTGGAGTTTTGGTTGTATTTTTTTGTGTACATGTTTGGTGCTACACTTGGGATGGTGTTTTTGAACAACTTGGGACAAATAGCCGAATCTCGTGGTTACTCAAATCCTTCTCGTTGGTCTCGTTTTCATCTTCATTTGGGTTCTTTGGACGTCTCATGCCATCTCTCATGGACTATTTCTTCTCAAAGTAAGCTCTTTCTATTTCTCTTACATAAACATGCATGTAGGGTACAAACTCCATACTTCATAAGCTCGCACGAATACAGTTCTGTATTTCAAACAATCCAAAATTTAAAAAGCGTTAGTGATACCATGTTATTACAATAATTAAACAGTTCAACGTAACACTTGACTAAGTACGTGTCAAATGATATTCCTCATAGTCCATTTTGTTATGTAGTTAATTAATTTGAATGAGGAAATTGCATGGTCGATTTCATACCACCTGTGAAGACATGTACACTAAATTTTGCCCTACATATTAAATTTTGTTGCCAAATATTTATGCTACAACAACAAGAAATAGAAGCATTGATAGTTTATCGCTGAGACTCTTTGGTCGTTAACTTCATAATCTAAATCTTAATTTTGCAGGTGTAAATATATGGTCTCAAGAACAGCTTGTATTGTAACCCTAATGGCCTCAATGGTTTGTGCGTTCTTCTTACTCTTAAGTACAAATAGCGTATCAATGTACATAAGTACAGCCATCATAGGCGTATGTACTGGAGCCATTTCCTCGATTGCAGTCTCAACGACTACAGAACTTTTTGGGACTAAAAATTTCAGTGTTAATCACAATGTTGTAGTTGCTAATATACCTATAGGTTCTTTTCTTTTTGGATACTTAGCAGGGGTTCTTTATCAGAGAGCAGGGGATGAAGGAGGAAAATGTTTTGGCCCTGAGTGCTATAATATGACTTTTGTAATCTGGGGGGTTATGTGTTTTATTGGAACTCTCCTCTGTATCATCCTTCACTTTAGGACTTGTAAGGCTTTGCTGTAAAAGCAATAGTTTCAATGTATGTAATTATGTATTCTGATGTATGTATCAAATTTCCGATAAAAGAAAATATATGTAATTGATTGTTGCTTTAGATGTGACAATCTGAAGAAAAAAAAAAGTATAGAATGTACAAAAACTTTCCCACTTAAGCTATGGTCTTGCAAACCTTTTTGAATTATGAGTGCATCAACATATTGGCTTCCCATTGAGTCGCATTGCGCACGGGTGATTAGAAATGAAGTTCGAAAGGAATTTTGCTTCTGCCCTTCTAGGGAGCGAGGGTAAGGGGCGAGTCTCCCTTGAGATAAGCGACGCCATGCATCTCGAGGCGGTTTCATTTATCTCGAGGGGATGGGTGGCTCCCTTACGCTCGCTCCCTAAAAATTTTTATTTTGCTTTCTAAGCATTCATATATCAACTTGCATTGAAAAACAAATATGGGGATTTGTATGGAAAAAAGAACACTACCTTTTTTAAATTTTGGAAAGCGAGCGGGAGTTATTTAGGATCCCCAAATCTGGAAATAAACAGGTTGTTACATCCGAACATAAGTCTTGCCTATTTTGTCTTCATATACAATGTTTTTCATATCCTAAGCAAAGGAACTAGGAAGAATTTTCAAAAAATCTATGATTGAGTCTAAGCTAGCCCGTTTATCAGCTAACCGATTAGTCTCTCTGAAAGCATGTATTATTGTGTAGTCGTCTAGAATTCCACTGAGTTGTTCAGGCGCACCACGACTACTAAGTACACATAATTATTGCTTTTAAAGTAGAAAATTGATATTGATCCATAGGAGGGTAGAGTGCATAATACCCTAATCCACAAAGTCACATACGGGGTGACACAAATGATCGATTACTTCTAAAGGAAATATGTAATTGACATTTGACATGCTTATCGAGTGGACAAAAAGCGTAAAATATTACATTTAATATATTTTATTTGACATTAAGAACCGCCCCGACGAAGATATTTTTTTGCAAAGTAAACAATCGTGTAGAAAAAAAAAACAAAACTGTACATAGTTCAATAGCATATTGATTATATTTTGTTCTAACAATAATTATTATTGACTAAAAAAACTCGCCATAAAATAAATAAGAATCAAATATCTGCTCACTGTTGGGCCTTGGGCTTTCTTACGAGATGGACTACCCAAACTAGGAAGATGAAAAAAACAAAAAAACTAAAATCCATTGACACATGTAAAATAGTCAGTGTTTAAAAAATCGGCCTAGACGACGCTTAGGCACTAGAAGGTGGAAAATCGCTCAGATTAATAGCTGGGCAGTTCTGGGCGGTCTAGGTGGCTTAGGCGGGGTCTAGGCTGTCTGGGCAATTTTTATTTATTTATTTTAGTAAATTTTTTTTAATAAGGCTAGTTATATTCTTATTTATTTCTCTTTTCTCTTTTTTAGAAATAAACTATTTAATTGTTTTTTATTCAGTATATGTCTAAATGTAGCAAATGATGATTACTTAATGGAATTTCCAAAGGATCTGCCAGTACCAATTTTACTAATGTAGATTTTATTAAACACATGCAATTTGAAGAAAAATAAATGAGTAGGTTTGGATATTTGTCCACAAATTCAATTTTATATAAAGTACCCATCATGACCAACTTCAGTCATTTGAGTTTTAATCAATTTTGTTCATGATTGTTAAATTTTCATGTTTTTAAAATTTGCATATGTATATTGGCATTAAATTGGATGTAATTGATAATGTATTATGCTTAACTTTGTAAATTATTAAAGTTATAATACAAAACCTAAGACCGCCTAGACTCCTGGGCGCTAGGCATCTGCTAGCCGCCAACCGTCCGCTCAACGCCTAGTGATTTTTAGAACACTGAAAATAATTGATATAAAGAAAGGGGAAAAAAATATGATAGTATAGATTTTGTACATTTCTCTTATAACTGCGTACAATGAAATGCAATTGGTAAATTTTCTTTGCCTAATAAATTTTCGATAGCTATCTCACATTTGGTTTATCTTCTTGCTTGTCCATGATTTCATGTGGTTCTCCCAGGGCCGCGACAGAGATCAGAGGAAGGATATGGGTGGCACAGTCCCTATCTTCCATCACTGCAAAGTCGATTGTGGTGGCTATTAATCATAAATTGACTCAATTTTGTTTGTGGTTAGGACAATATGATTTGATGTTGGAGTCGATCTCAATATGAGCAGACATCTATTGAAATTTAATGACCGTATACAACATAAATAGTCTCACCAATATTTCAAAATTCAATCAAATACATGTGACTTGAATTGAACCTAAAAATCACGGGAAATTTGTTAGTTGCATCTGGAATCGAAGAATCTTCATGAGTTACATCATATATGTACAACAGTGCTAAAATTGACATAGATTTCAGATGTACGTTGCTAGTTTTGTGTTTTCGAGGCTATCTCGTTTACTAGCTTTTGTCGATAATGAAGAGTGGCAAATTGTGGTTGTGATTTCGCCTATGTTGCTGACATTTGCGTCTACGCAAGGTATGAATTTTTAAGAAATAACTTACTAATTTTTAAATTAGGTTTAATCCAAAAAAAAAAAAAAAAAAATGTAGGTCTCTGAGTTTGAAAAACTTCTCAAACGGTTTGACTTGTATTTTTTTTTTCTTGTATTGATAGTATCAACAAAATTGAATTCTCTTTATTTATGTAATTTAATTTTGAGTTGCAACAAATTTTTAATACCCGCTCATTTCATCCTGTCCCGAATTTGTTTAGGGTGGGATGAGGTTCATCAGTCACGTACCCATTCCTACTTGATGAAAAAATCAATGATCCTGATTGGATGGTTAAGGTTATGAAGGTTCAAAAAAATAAAAATAGAAAAAAAATAATTGTATAGAAAATTAAACAATCTTACATGGTCAATACTCAATAGCATGTAGATTATATTTTGTTCCATAACTAACAAGAATTTTTATTCACTCAAGGATTTGCTCGTTACTGGGCCCTGGGCTTTCTCACACGCTAGAATGTCAAAATAATGGTAATAATAATAAAAATAAATTTTTTAGTTTTATTTATTTAAACCTTGAGTGGGGAGGGACAACTATGGGATGTCAGACTTTTATTACTCATCATAAAAATCGATTTACAATCAAAACAGGGGTACATTACGACTTTACCCCATTTAAAACCAAAAACATAAAACCATGGACCAAAAATGTTACCACCAATAACAAAATTGTCAACCTAGCCTTGTAAGCTAAATACCCAACAAGAAAGAGCACTACTCCGCTCAATGCACATCCCGACATCGAGCAATAGCAAATACAAGTTAAGAAAATGTACTTGCTTGGAATCCAAGACCTGTGGCAGAAATGAGTGCAAGCAGCGAAATGCAGCATCCAGATTGCATAAATAAATCATCATCAAAGCATTATCAAAGTTCATTCCCGATGATGTTGAAGTCGCCTACAAATAAATAAAATTCATTACCACATGATAACATTAAAGTTTTGTACAGTAATCATAATAACTACGGCCATGAAATGAACATTTGGAAAATTTTATTCGTCTAATAAATTCGATAGCTATGAAAATTGGTTCATCTTCCTTCTTGTCCGATGATTTTATGTGGTTTTCCCTGGACGATGGAGACCAACAAGATGAGGGTGGTGCGGTCGCATTCTTCCATTATTGCGTTGTCGATTGTGGTGGTTGTTTGATCATCGATTAACTCAGGTTCTGTGTGTGATCGATTTTCAAGCTACAGTAAATGTTGGTGTCGATCTCAACTTAAGCAGACATATATTGAAATTTAATGACCGGAAACAAACACATTTAGTGTCACTAACATTTCAAAGTTTAATCTAATATGTGTGATTTGACCTATAGGTTACTTAAGCCACTTGGTGATCATTTGACAATTTCTTGTAGCTTTGTTAGTTGCATCTGGACTCTTCAGAGTTTCGCGAATTAAATCAATACCAATTGAGAAATTCTAAATGTCGAGGGAAAGGGCGAGGAAATCAGCGAGGGAAATGATCTGGCGAGGTGAGAGCCGTTCATTTCCCTCGAGATCCGCGTGAAAAAGTCAACACACGAATTTCGAGAAAATGAACGGCTCTCACCTCGCCAAATCATTTCCCTCGCTGATTTCCTCGCCCTTTCCCTCGACATTTAGAATCTCTCATACCAATTATATACAACATCGTTCAAATTGACATAGATTTCAGATGTTTGTTCGTGTGGTCGCTATCTCGTTTAAAAGCTTCGGTTGATAATGAAGGGTAACGAATTAGCCGAAATTCGTGATTATGTCATGCTTACCTCTGCGCTTAAGCAATTTATTTTATGAAATAACTTACTAACCAAAAAAAAAAAAAACTTACGAGTCTCTTTGTTTGGTCTAGCATTGCAACTGGGGAGGGTTGATTTGAAACCTAGCCCAGTCTAAGTAGAAAATGGATCCGAGCCCAGCCATCACATATGCCAAACCTACAGTGCTGAAATTGATATAAATTTTAGATTTATGTTGTTTTTTTTACTAGTTCACAAGTTTCCTTCAATAAAACGTCCCATGGTTGGTGTAGAAAATGCATGACAAAAAGTTTTGAAGCTGATTTAGAATGGATCAGATTAGCAAGCAATTGACTAATGATGAAAGGGTGCAACAAGGTTATATTGATAATTGTAGGGGTGGGCATGGGACGGGATGGAATGAGATATACACATCCTTATTCCATTCCGTCCATACGGAATTAGGATGGGATGGGAAAAACATTATTCCAACCTCGTCTCATTTCAAACGGGTTCGCGATGGGGCGGGACGGGATCATCGTGCTGCCTGTGACTGCTGCGAAGATTATCATCGTATAAGAGCGTGAAAAATAACTTTCTTATAATTTGATATAGATGTGACATGTAAATATAAGGATAGCCACTAAATCCCCTAACAATGAAGTCGAGTGGGCTGACTTTTAGAAAATGACATGATAAATGGGACCCACTAAGAGTATTGTGTTGTTGTGATGGTTTCCCAACTGATTTTACAATTTCATTACTGTGGAAAACAAAATTTATGGTTCCTTAACAAAATGACATTTCATCTTTTGTTAAGGAAGAAATATACACCTATCGGTGATGCTTTAACATATTCATAATGGTTTACCATCAATACATATATTGTAATTAAAAAAATAAAAATTTACAGCCTGGGGCATCTCAAATTCTTGGCTCCGCCCTTGAATGTTCTCTTTTGAATATGTATTACTCAATTAATTGTTATTTTTCATCTTCACCTAGGTATTATCAATATTTGGAAGTTAAATAATTGGAGCCATTTTATTGGGAATTCAAGCAACGATATGTTATCTTTCTCTTGCTTAATGAATATTTATTTCTTGAAGTAACATTTCTATTACCACTTCAAACACCATGAGTTTCTGTCAGTCATCTGTAAGTTTATATGAATAAAAATAAATAAAAATATTAATAATAAATATTTAAAAATTAGCTCGGAACGGGACGTGATTGGTGGGATTGAAAATTTTCATCTCATCCCATTCTAGATCGGGACGAGACGAGATCGGGATGAAATTATTCAATCTCATTAAGACCCAGAAAAATCAGGACGGGCGGTATCGGGATGCCCACCCCTAGATAATTGATATAAAAAACATATCACAAATGATTAATGGCAGAAGCGAGCACGTATCATGACAGCAGAAGGTAACCTGTCAGTATTGGCTGAAACACAAACTAGCATTCTTTGAATGTTTCAAAGCAATTCACATTAAAAAAAACATGAACTTAACCTCCTTTAAAGAAGCCCGAGCAACTTCAGTTGCCTTCTCATGCTCCACATACTGCACTCTCAATAGATCAAATTTACAAAGGATGTGAGAAAACACCAAAGCCTGCCCCGCCATCCTCCACTCAACGAGTACCACTTGATTACGCACGACCCTATAATTTGACCCCATTACGCCAGCGTAAGTGAGGTGATTCATTTTCTCCATGATTTGCTAGAGACCTTCATCAATGTGACTACCAGGCGGATGCACGTGCATCAAAGCTATCTCAACTAACCGCCTATGTCATTCAACAATGAGATTACGCGCGTTGTCCTGCACGTCAATCTCGAAAAACCAACTAAACTTCCATCTGATTTGGTACAAATCTCTTCGGGGTTGGGCTCTTTCCAACCCGCTCGTGGATGAAGAATAGTGGGATTAGGAAGAACTAAAGCTTCGTCCCTAGAAGCCGAATGAATAGTCGGGACAACAGTAATGACAGAAGTATCATTATTTTTGAAAGCAACAATAGTAGGATGAGCAGAAGAAGGAGAAGCAGGCAACTCCAAGTACCAGCGACAATGGAAGAAACATGAGACTTAGCACTCTGACCACAAGCAACGACCTGGTCGTCCAACGAGGGGTCAAACTTGAAATCAACAAAAGTTTTCATACTGTTCAGATTATTAAATAGCTCGACACCAAGTTGGAACATCTTATTATCGAGAACACGAGGATTATCACCAGGCAACTTGGTGAAATCAGACACGCCATGTGAATAAATGAAAATTTTCTCATGATTATCCAAAGGACGAGACACCTCCTTTTTGCTCCTCTCAAGAGTTTGATTTATCTTCTCGGATTTTCGAATAACATGGTCAACAACTTCCCCGCCACCCATTCTGAAATATATCAAACAGGAGGAATCTGAATAGCACCATGAATCGAACTAGCAAGTCACTTCTTCTTCGGAACACGACCAAGGCTAATTGCCAATAGCTTAGATGGACTTGCAAGCCTAAAAGGTTTCCTCTTTCTAATGCTCGAGCCAGCATTACCAACATCTCCCACCAGTAACAAGAGCATCGAGATTCGTAGGGCTTCTTAACATAGCTCACTTCTCTATCAATGCTCTCATCATCAACACCAATCGGAGAAGTATGCATGCTCCTACCCCTTATAGAAACAATGACATTGTCAGCACGTGCAACGGTAAACTCTGAAGCTCGAGCCTCAATAAGCGTTGCACGCATTCGCCTCACTCATAGTATACATGCCATTGCTCTCGATAACATCTGTAGCAAGGAAAACCTCTACTATGGCCCGGGGAAGCTTATTAAATCGATTACGAAACTCTTGCACTTCCACAGTCAAGGATAGTTCATTCCTCTTTGGGTTCTCCGAACGACTACATAAATACCGATTTCGTAACTTGAAATAGCCAGAAGTGATGGACGCGTAAAACCAGAACCTTGACCCGCCCCTATAATCATATCCTTAAGTTTCTTAAAACGGGAAGGATAACGGAGATAATAAGTGTAATTATTTATATTAAATCCCACCATGGAATGCAAAACCTTGATATTCATATGAACCCCGGATAGAACGACCCTCGCCAAGGTTGCAACATCACCTTCAAGCATTTTTTTTAAAGGCAAGCGAGCGTTTTATAGGATCACAGAACCCATAAGCTGGGTTTCGAACCCATGACCTAGTGGTATTCAAGCCATTAGGACCCTTTGAGCATAAGCGATGCCCAAAAAGTCTAGTTACTCCCATGAGATCTCTAGGTCGAAAACCTAAGACCTGACTAAAATGTAGCTAGGCCTTAGACGACAACAAAATGATCTCGATGTCAGCAGGCAATCAATAATAGTAGCGAACACCATCTAAAGTCACATGTGATGCCATTTAGTCGAAAAAGAAAGCTTCGCAAGTATTAAGCGCTTTACTACTTAGAATTTTAAAACTAGACATTCGTGAAAAGACGAAAGCGAAGGAGAGAAATCAAAGTCTGGGAATGAAATATCATAAAAGAAAGAATACAACCATCACGTCCCCTTTTTATAGGGTTGAGTAACGAAAAACCACTATGGAAGAATGTGCGAGATACGATGGCTACAAAAAAATCCCAAGAATCGTGCCGAAAAGAATAGGTGAACGAAGCATTGGAATGACAAACATAGCAACAGTTGTTAACGACATTAAATGCACTATAATGATGAAATCGTAAGTCCAACCGTCGCAGAGTTAGTAGCCACGTCAGCATACCCACTAACTAAGTGGGAAGTAGTTGATGATACATCAAATATGACTATCATCACGACCATACATGTGGCAACGGTAACTTATCATGTGGATCAAGCATTTCAAGTCAGGGTCGACTCGCAAAGCCCAAAAAGATTTGCCTAGTCGTTAAAGCCCAAAAGGGTCTTCATAACGAATCATAGTCAGAAGCCCAAATCCAGACCCAACAAATTTCTCCTTTAAATAGGAGGAATGTTACAGAAAAAAAGAGTCATGACGGGAGTTACTCCCCTAAGGACGTATCTTCATAAAATAGGAGACTGTTACAAATAATGTCTCCCCTCGTAAATCCAACAAAAAAAAAAAACTAATACAAATGTAGGTCTCTGAGTTTGGTCTAGGTCGCAACTGGGGCGGGGTTGAATGCAAGCCCAACCCTTAATGTAATTCAAGCTCAAACCCAAGCCCACCCATCACTCCTTCAACCCAAGCCCAATATAAAAACTTAAGCCCACCCATCACTCCTATTTGATGAGAAAAGTAAAAATCAATGATAGCCTGATTGAATGAATATGGCTACGGTGGTTTAACCCCACATCTTGGATTCTATACCTACTGGCGACACGATATGCTTGCCTTTCAAAATATATATATATATGAGAAAGGAAAGTAAATAATTGTATAGAAAATTATTGAACAATCTTACATAGTCAATACTCGATAGCATGTAGATTATATTTTGTTCCATAACTAACAAGAATTATCATTCACTCAAAGATTTGCTCGTTACTGGCCCTGGGCTTTCTTACACACTAGGATTTCAAAATAATGGTAATAATAAATAAATCATCATCAAACCATTATTAAAGCACATTATTAATAAATACTCGATAGCTATGCAAATTTGATCATCTTCCTTCTTGTCCGAAGATTCTGTGTGGTTTTCCGTGGACGATGGAGTGGAGACCAACAAGATCTCCTAGAGAGTCAAAGGTGGGGTGTGGCACGGTCGCATTCTTCCATTACTGCGTTGTCGATTGTGGTGGTTGTTTGATCATAAATTGACTCAGGTTCTGTGTGTGGTCGATTTTCAAGCTACAGTCAATGTTGGTGTCACCAACATTTCAAAGTTTAATCCAATATACGTGGCTTGAATTGAACCTTTTAAAATCATGGAATTTGACCTATAGTTTACTTAAGCCACTTGGAGATTATTTGACAATTTCTTGTAGCTTTGTTAGTTACATCTGGACTCTGCAGAGTTTCGTGAGTTAAATCATGCCAATTATATACAACATCGTTGATATTGACATAGATTTCAGATCGATCTTGACTAGTTCCCTTGGTCCCTATCTCATTTAAAAGCTTCGGTCGATAATGAA